>BSBK01007761.1:387500-537304 GCA_027943335.1 Chamaecyparis obtusa | reverse complement strand
GGAAACATTAGAGAGATCTACATGTAAAATAATGATCTACATATACTATTTATTTATATAATTTCATATTGTGATTATAAAAAAATTCAATAATAAATAATTACACCATAGATAAATGAATAAATAATTTAATAAATTAAAATGAAATACTTTTGTCCATATTTTTGTTTCAGTGTTTGAAATTACATTCAACAATAAATACTAATAAAATAAACTTTGAATGAATTTATATTAAAATCAAACACATTATAGTTTTCATTTAAGGCTTGAATTAAATCGAATATGAAACAATTTTTAATTCTTACACAATGAATATAAAGTATCAATATTAGAATAATTATATTTATTAGTACATAATTAATATGAGATATGTAGTTAGAGTTTTCATTTCAAACTTACAATTATATATCATAATGTTTAAAAAAATAAAAATTGAACGTAATAATTTTAAATAAGTAAAAATGTTGATGCAAAATAATTATTTCTCAAGAAAATAATTTTAAACAATAATATTTTTATATAAATAATAATATTAAACTTTCAATTATACATATTTTTTTTAAAATACCATTTTTGTTATATAATATCTATACTTCATGGGATGCACACATGGAGAGGATATGGTGAAATCTAATTCTCCCAAAGGTCAATATAAGTTAAGTTAATAATAGGCTCAATGCCTGATGGATTCTCACAACTAAGGGGCATTTAAAACTAAATTTTTAGGACTCCTCAAGGGATAACCCAAGTCCCTTGGGTGCCATTTTTATTATCAGAAATCATATGTAGAGTATGATTCTAGGGGGAATCCACAAAGTTTTTGATGAGTACAAATAAGGATGTTGAGTACACTACAATTTTGATCGAGTTGAGATACTATCATAGATAGGGATTTATGAATCTAGACATCGAGTGAGATTCCCTCAATGTCAATTGGGTTGTTTCTATTGGTAAAGCTCCAAGTTGGAAGTCTCAAATGTGGCTTGATAGCATCAAGGACATACTAGATCACTTCATAGCTACTCAATAGCACACATCTATAGGGAGGGGAATGAAATTGCTGACTTCCTATCAAATCATGTAATTGACTAGAATGTGGAAGAGATCAGCTCGGAGCTCCCAAAGGTGTAGTAAAGATTACTTCCACAAACAAATAGAGGCAGAGAAAATAGGATTAGATCCTTGTTAATGTGTCATGTATATAAATTTATAATTCTTTTTGTTCTTAAATAGAAGGTAGCTACCCCTTTGTGTGTGTGTGTGTGTGTGTGTATTAATGAAAGAGCATCTCAGCTCCTTGGAAATCCTATGTCACCAAAAAGAATTTGAGGTTTGTCTATGTTGCTCAGTTCATGCTTTGACGGACTAGGTCAGTAGTTGGTCGGTTTCCTTTGGTTACCGAGGATGGTTAGTTATCTCCTGGGTGGTCAGTTGTTTCACTAGTGCTCGGCACTGCTTGTCTATTGCTTGGTCATCCTTGCTTACCGAGTAGGTTGTTTCAGGTTTCTATTGAGGCCGACTTGTGCATTCATTATGGGTTGTGGATTTAATGTTGGCATCCATCATTGGGAAGCATGTGGTCCCAAATCTAACTGTTTCTTCCATTGATTGTGGATCTGAAGGCCAACTCAGTTTGGTTGCCTCTTGTATATATGTAGATGTTTGGTTAGAGTTTAGGAGTCAGTTTTTGGATAGAGGATATAAGATAAGTTTTAGAGGTTGTTCTCAGATCCTTGCATGTTGGAGGACTTCTATGAATCATTGTAATATCTAGCCAAAACTGGGAAGGCCTTATAGCCTAACATGTATTAGTTGATTTGAAGGAATAAATGAAATAAATCCTACTTTCTCTCTCTCACTATTTGTGTCATTTTTGCATATTGTTAATAAGGAGGTAGGTTTATAGGGTGTGCCACTGTATCAGCCCCTCCATCCTATCTTCCTTGCATCAGGTGGTATCAGAGTGAAGGTTAGATCTAGATCTAGGTCTGCGGATCTAGGTCTGTACATTCCTTCTTGGCCCTAGTTGAATTATTGTTGGGTGGCATATTGTGACCTGACCTGCAATTGCAGAGGGTATCCAAGGTGGTTTGTGGGAGGTGAGAAGCAGATCCAAGATTAGAAGGCATGTTGAGACAACTTGTTGCTAGAGTTGAAGCTATTGAAATAGCCTAGAGAAGAGGCAGACATATAGAAGATGTTGGTGATGATGAAGTTGAAGTAGAACAAGGTGAGGCAGAAACTGTAGCTATGATGGATCAAGGTGAAGAAAGATTCTTGAAGGCTTTGAAAAGTTTGAAGTCAACACTACATTTCAAAACTCCTAATTATAGTGGGAAATTGGATTTTGATGAATTGATGGACTGGATCACTACAATGGAAAAGTATTTTGAGTATGAGAATGTCTATGAGGACAAGAAGTTGAATATTGCTGGCACAAAGTTGAAAGGTCATGCATCCTTGTGGTGGGAGCACCTATAGTTGGATCGGAAAAAGAAAGACAAAGAAAAAATCAAGGTATAGAATAAAATGGTGAATAAATTGAAAGGAAAGTTCTTACCCTGTGATTATTAGATTAACCTAATTAGGAGAATGCAAAGTCTAAGATAGAAAGATAGCTCAGTAAAGGAGTATAATGAGGAATTATATAGATTGGATATCAAATGTGGACATGATGAAGATGATGTGGAAAGAATTGCTAGATACTTGAATGGTTTAAGGGTTTCCATCCAAGATGAAATCAGTTTGGTTAAGATGGAGAACATTGAAGAGGCTTATCAATTTTCTTTGAAAGCCAAGGATAAATTAAACAAAAGACATGAACAGAGACAAAGAGGTCGAGGTGCTAGATTCCCTAGAGGAAGAGGTAGATCCAATGGAAAAAATGGTAGATCTGAACCTGAAAAGAGAAATCTAGACAAAGGCAAGACCGAGTGGAAAAGTGAAAGTTCATCTAGAGGTAGAGGTAGTAACTACCAAGGTGGATACAATAGAGGTAATTTCTAAGGAACTTGTTATCATTGTGGTGAAGAAGGACATAGATATTTTGAGTGCACACATGCTAGTAAGAAGGCTAGTAGCAACAGAAATGCTTGAGTGCAAGAAGAGTCACCAAATGAACTTGAGAAGGAAAGTTACTTGATGGTAAGAAGAGAACTATGGAATGAAGGTAAAAAGGAAGATCCAATAAGGAAAAGTTTCTTCAAGACCAGATGTAGAGTTTCTGACAAAGTTTGGAAGGTCATAATTGACAGTGGTAGCTCGAAGAATCTTGCATATGAGGAGATGGTTACAAAGTCTTAGTTGATAAGGTTGGAACATCTGAAGCCCTATTAGATTTCATGGATCAAAGATGAACATACACTCTTGGTAAGTGAACAATGTTATGTGAATTTGAAGATTGGAAAATACTATGATAAGGTGTTGTGTGATATCATGCCTATGGATTGTTGTCACATTTTGTTGGGTAGACCTTGGCAATAGGATAGACATGCTATATATGATGGGAGATTACATAAGTATACAATTATGGCTGATGGAAGAAAAAAAATCTTGTTACCTTTGATGGAAGAACTTGTTAGTAATGTTTGCACATCTGTGAAAGTTTGTTTGATGGAAGGAAGAAAGTTTGTTAAGGATTTGAAAAGCGATGATGTATGTTTTGTTGTGATTCCTAATAAACCAAGTAAGAAAATAGAGGATAGTGTTCCTGAGGAGATTGATAAGTTTCTCACTAACTATAGTGAGATCTATAGACATGGAAAATTGGCAAAAGGCTTAAATCAACCAAAAAGTGCAATCAAATCATCAAAATAGATGAAAAAATTAATAAATGGAACAAAGGCAATTCAAATCAAAGGAAAATTCAATTAAATGATTAAAGGATTAAATAAAGCTTGAAAAGGGGAAAAACACTGTGAAATTGATTAAATTCAATTAATGACATAGTTGTTGAAAACAAAAATCAAAATGAACCTCTTACCCTTCATGGCTAAATTTTATTACTTTAATTAATTAATAAATCATAATTTCCCTCAACAAAGAAAATTGGAGACAAATTGGACACAAATCACTCACTTTTTTAGAAATGGTGTAGCCTTTTGAAACCATTTAAATGATTGTCCCCTCCTTGTCCCCCCATTTATGGACAAAGTAAAGCCAATTGACCTTACCCAAGCCTAACCATGATCAACTCACTCTACCCCCTACCCTTGGGAAATTACTATAAGTATGAAGCATTTTGGAGAGCATTCCAATCTTAGAATTTCAATTGAAAAGCATTGTTACTATATTCAATTGAGATCATTTCTAAGGGCAATTGAAGCATTTGAGCATTTAGAGTTATCATTTTAGCATTTTATCATTGCATGGTTATCAATGGAGCTAGATTAAGAATAAATTCATCATAGCATAAGCATTTAGAAGCATCATAGCAGCATCATTCTCATTTTAGAGGTGTCACTAGTGAGGATTTGCAGCTGAGAGCTCACTTACCACTTCTTTCTAGAGATCCATGAGATGTTATAGATTGTAGTTGCATTTTAGAGTAAATTTCCTTTGTATTTAGCTTAAATTGTTGCTACTTGATCTTAATTTCATGAAGGTTTTAAACTCACACACACAAATGGCACCCACCGTGGGGCCTTGAGTCTCAAATACTAACAAATTTGTGATTTAAATCATCTTTGAATACATTTTTGTCTGGTTTCTGTGTGTTTTCTGCAGGAATTTTCTAAAGTCATGCCTACGAGAGATCTATTCAAGCTTAGAATCCTTACAGTGTCACTTCAGAAGCCTGATCTTATGCTTGTTAGTTGGAAACTCATGCTCAGAATGGCAAAGCATTCAACCTTTATGGCTTCAAATCATGCCTAAACATAGGGAAGTATCATGGATCACTTATTTTTTGTCACTTTAATTTCCTCTTTGCATTGCGCTTTCCACTTAATATCACACTTAAGGAGAAATTTTCTATCACGTATTAATTGAGATTATCATGCCTTTGATAGTTAATGTTATGCTTGTGATAGTATCTTTATCTCTTTAGAAGCTTTGGATGTCGCTCTGTATTGACTATTCGCCATGGATTTAGAGTTTTGTTTACGCTTTGCATAATAGCTATGAAATTATTAATGTCGCCTGTGCACTGAGAAGTGTTACGTCTGATCAATAAAGTCACGCCTCTGAGTGATTTATTCATGCCTACTAGCTAGAGGATGTCGCCTACATTTAATTTTCTATTTTCACGTTCAATTTGATAAAATTTGAAAATCTGACTCTCTATGTTTGTTGTTAACCAGTAAATGAGCAGACATCTAAGAGTGAAAAAGCCAGAAAGTAGGTTCAACAAGGAGGGAAAAGCATTGGCAAAGAAAATAAAGAAGGAGAATCAAGTGCATACAAAGGCTATCCTTGAATCCACACTAGATGAGGATGTCCAGGTATATGAGAAATATTTAGCTGTGATTGAAGCATATAAGCAGAAATTCGTGTCTCTAAATTGGATTTATGAACCTTGAGATTAAAGCTTCTTTCATTAAAATCTTTTGATTGATTACATGCAAGTTTAGTTTCCCCTCATTGTGAATTGGTTGTGTTGGACTAACTTGTTGGAGGAGGAAGTTGGAGCAAATTGCTAAGGTGAGTAAGTGAAAAATGAAAATCAATAACTCAAAAATGCCCCTAGCCTTTTGCTAGCTACAAGGAAAGGTATTCTACTCAAACAAGCTTGCATTCCCTTAACTTGTGGCATTGTCATTTAAACCTAGCTTTAATAGGGAAGAAATTGAACCACACATTTCAATTCTAAGAACCTCCTTGTCAAGAGGTTGAAAAAGAACTAAGTGTTTGAAGTGTTTGAGAATCAAAAGGAAAGTTAGGGATATGCTCTTCACCTTCTTGGTGAAACAAACTCCCAAAAACTTTACTTAAAATTCAAAATCTGCCTTACTTGCAAAATGAACATGCTAGAGATTTAGTGGGCTCACCTCTCGAATTTTCCTTAGTGAGGCTAGTGAGAGGGACAGCCCAAAGTGGGATACACTTGCTTTTGCCATGAGAATCCAACCCACAATAAAACGAAACGCATGCATCCTTAATGGGGTGCATGACAAAGGGATTTTAATCTTCTTGAACTTCCTATAGTAGTCTTTATGGATTGCACAAAATCATGCCTCGGTGCATGTGGGAAGCCCCTTAACATACTTAGGGGATGAGAGATTTTAATTCATTTGAATGGAACATTTATTAAATCCTAGCTAAATTAGAAAGGCCACCTTGTAGAGCCATGTTTACAAACCAATTTGACTATAGGTAGGCTATTTGGAATTCATTCTTGTGCTATAATTTTGAAAAATTTTGAGAATATACACATTAGTTGTTGTTTAGAGACATTTATGTGGGTGTTGCATTTGTTTTCAATTTTCAAGACAAGAAATTTTCAAAAATATCTGATCAAAAGTTTTAAAAAATCTAAAATATTATACCCTGGTCAGAGAAGTTTCGCCTGTACACAAAACACACTCGTCTATCAGACTTTTAGTCATGCCTATGACTTTCTTAAACACGCATATACACATTGAAGTCATGCTCAGAGACATTTGAGAAACACCTGAATAAACTGAAAATGCACCTGGAAATAGTAAAGTATCACCTAAGAACCTACAGAGTACCGCCTTCACCAAATCAGTATACGCTTAGATAGGTTTCAGACACACCTGAGATTGTTTTAGTATGCCTAGAAAATAAAAAGGTCAAAAAGAGAGTACTTCCAACAAGAATCAAAAAATTTTGAATATCAATTTGAATACCCTTTTTCGAGTTTTCGCTGATCCAACTTACAGTCTGGTCAAAAATCCTGTTTCACATATCTGTCAAAATTTTGCAAAGGATTAGATCCAAGTAATCTTAACTTGCATCCAAGGTTCATGGCTGCATTCACTAGATCATATTACATCAACCAAACCTTGCAAGCTAACAGGACTTATTTGAGACAAGAGCTCCCTTATCCCGAAGATGAAACTACTCCTAGAGTACCACAAAAGTCACCCAAACAAGAAAAAGAAGACAACATGATGTATCAAGGTAGTTTGGGTGGTAAGGATAATAGTGGCATTGATTTCACCAACCAAGGTAATGCCAATAGTGGAGGCAATGACATGATTAACCAAAGCAATATTAATAACCAAGGAAATACCAACAATGAAGGAGTAGATCCAAGTGCTCATGGAGTTAACCAAACTCATACTCAAAATAACACCGAACTAATGGCAGAAGATGCCACGGATGAAAAAGTTAGTGAGGGTGTCCAATGTCCTTATTTCAGAAAGCTCATGGAAAAGGCAATGGACCTAGATAGATAAAAACATTTCATAGACTTAGCACAAAAAGGTCTCAAGCTTCCCCGTGACTTTGATGTCAACCAACTTAAAACACCGAAAGTTGAGGAAAGTACCTTAGAAATCATGAACAAACAATTCAAGGCATTTCAAGTGCAACTAGACAACATCAAGCAAAGTGGGTCTCCCAAGCCTTTCTCTATAGAAGCATTGTGCCCATTCCCATTTGATAAAAGCTTGGTTATGGTGCCATTCCTGATCAATGTTGTGTTTCCTAAATACGACAAGTACAAAGGAACAACAGATCCTCAAGATCACTTACGGGAGTTTTGTGCATTGAGCTTAGAGTTCATGCATGATACCACATATTTAATAAGATTATTTTCATGAAGCTTAGGAGGCATGGCGATGGAGTGGTTTTCTAAGTTACCCTCCGGCATTAAAACCTTTGAAGAGTTAGCATCAAAATTCATGGCTCATTACTCATATAACATTAAATATGATGTCACGATGATAATGTTATGCAACACAAAACAAAAAGATGGAGAGGCCTTCCTCACTTTTCTACAAAGGTGGAGGACAGTTTTTGCAAGATATCCTAGAAGTGTGCCTAAAAAAAAGAAGATGGATATCTTCATAAACAATTTGAGTAATGAGTTAAACTACTGCTTATGAATGCAATGTCCAAAGACCTTCCAAGATCTAATTGAAAATGGAGTAACCATAGAGGAAGTGTTGGTCAAAAGTGGAGAACTCAAACTGTACAAAGATAATAAGACCAACCCCAACAGTGGCAACAATGGCAATAATCAGAAGAATCATTGGTTTAATAGTAACAGTCATTATAAGAATAACAATAAAGGAATTGTGAATGATGGAGTAGTTGAATCTAGCAACTTGAAGGTGGTCCCCTTTGCTCTTACAAGGACACCTAATCAAGTGAATAATACCAATCAGAGCTCTAATGCACCATCCAACAACAATCACACCAACAATGGAAATCAAGGAGATAATTCAAGGAATACTAAATTTGATAAATACTTGAGGCGAACCCCCTCAAAGAACTTCACACCCTTGGGTGAACCCCTTGAAAAGGTATTAAAGGTTCTCATGGCTAATAATGTCATTACTCTACTCAAAATTCAGCCTTACGAGCCAAATAATAAGCCTGGTTGGTGGAGTGTCGATAACTATTGTGAGTATCACAGAATTTGAGGACACACAACAAATGAATGTTTGCAATTAAAAAATGTAGTGCAAGATTTAATTGATAATGGCATGATCACCATTGATGGACCTCCCAATAATGAAGATCATATGGCATTCAAACAACCTTTTTACAAACATGATAAGGGAGAGTCGTCAAATAACAAGAAGCAAAGCGCCAATAATCTCAACTTTGCACCACCTTATGATCATATTGTTAATGCTATAATAGTTAATGAACAACCTCAAAAGGAAGCATCAAATGTCATTACAAGAGGGTAGAATTCTAGAATAACCCTACAAGGGATAACTCCTCAAAGCACTAACATCCCACCATCCAATATTGTAGTCAAACAGTCTTCTATAGCAGCAAGGCCTTATAGTTTGGTTGATCAATTGCAACGTACTCTAGCACAAATCTATATCTTAGAATTATTGAAGTTGTCACCAAACCATTAGCAGATTTTGGAAAAAGCTCTAGTAGAGACACATGTTCCTACTAACTTAGAGATAGAAAGGTTTCAACATATGGTAGGTCATCTTGTAGCACCTCATTGTCTTTCATTTTTTGATCAAGATGACATGTCTATAACCTATCCTCAAAATCTACCATTGCATATAGAGGTCTTAATCGAAAGGCATAGAGTCAAAAGAGCTCTCATTGATGGAGGGGCTGGTCTCAACATTTGCACATTAATTCTTGTCAAATCCTTAGGTCTATCTGAGTCTTGCATTGACCCTACAAAGAAAATCACCATTAAAGCTTATGATGAAGCTAAAAGAGCTTCTAAGGGCATGATTGTATTGCCCATCCAAGTGGGACCTATCATGAAGGACACCAATCAAGATGACATGTCTATAACCTATCCTCAAAGTCTACCATTGCATATAGAGGTCTTAATCAAAAGGCATAGAGTCAAAAGGGCTCTCATTGATGGAGGGGCTGGTCTCAACATTTACACATTAAGTCTTGTCAAATCCTTAGGTCTATCTGAGTCTTGCATTGACCCTACAAAGAAAATCACCATTAAAGCTTATGATGAAGCTGAAAGAGCTTCTAAGGGCATGATTTTATTGCCCATCCAAGTGGGACCTGTCAAGAAGGACACCAATTACCAAGTGCTGGACATGAAATTAACTTATAATATTTTGTTGGGTAGACCATGGATTCATGAGATGCAAGCAGTCCCATCCACGTACCACCAATGCATAAAATTTATGTACATGGGTGAAGAAATCATAGTTGGAGGAGACTCTAACCCATTCCAATATTGCAATGCACTCAAACCTCCTCATGAGTTATACATTCCACATAACCAGGAAGGAATTATTCAAGAAACCACAATTGAAGATGTTAAAATGAAGGAACTAACAATCAATGTTATTTCACATCCTCCTCAAGCTAGCTTAGTGACATCAACTAAGGGAAAGGAAAAAGTGAGCTACGAGGGCCTAAATGCAATGGAAAGTTCATACATAGCACCTAAGTTGGAAATAGTAATCTATAAACCTACCAAAGAAGAAAAGGAAAAAGCCAAGAAAGATCGTTACCAACACATGAGTGAAATGATGAACAACTTTGAAAAACAATGCAAGATTAGCTCAAAAGGGATAGGGGAATATTCTGTTTCTCTGTTTGACATGCCCACATCTCCAAAATCACATGGTAAACCATCAAAAGAACATAAGTATAATTCCTATTTTGTAAGGGAAGATAACAAAGCAACATGGGATAAGGAAGAAGATGACGTCCTTCAATGGCTTTACCATGATGAGGAAGATACTTCCAACACTCCCATGGAAAGAATTCAGCATGTAAACATACAAACTGAGCAATATGGAAAAGACTTTGATATAATGCAAAAGATGGAATACAAGGGAAGAGGACCCTTAGGCCAAAGAAATAGGGGATTATTGGAACCTATTGAACCTATTTGGAGGACAAGTCATGAAAAATCTGGAGTAGGTTTTCAATGCAAAGGAGAAAGTTCAAGCCCAATGCAAGATTTTTATCCTCACATAAATGCCTTAGAATCTGAAGGAGATAGTGATGACTCTCGGCATTATGAATGGGATACTTTATCAGATGAATCATGTCATGACAAGGAAGTGATTGCTATACATACTTATGCAAAAATTCCAAGGCAAGAAGCTCAAATTAGTGAAGAGCCTCCTATTCAAAGGCCTAATATCGACCAAGTACCTACCAATGGAGCATGGATAGAAACATTTTCGATACCTTTAGAGGAGGGAGATTCAAATGTTAGTTTTAAACTACTTGTGGCTTTTCCCATGTTGTTTCCCATAGAGATTGACGAGGACTCAAGTGAAGGGGACTTTGACCCTTCTTCCATGGATCATCTTGAGGAAGCGCACGTCATAGATCTAAATGATACAATGTACAAACCTTCAAATGAAGTCATGTCCATAATGCCTATTGATGACATTTTACCCAATGAACCCTTATTTTTGATAAATCCACACCTCATTGATTGGGACCAAACCGAACCAAATGACCTACTTTACTTTCCCAATGACCAAGAAATGAATCACTACCTTAATGTGGTTGATCCCTCTTTCACCAACAAATTCAATATGGACATAATGATAGTAGTAGGGCTTCAATCTCTTAGTCAAAAGAAAAAAAGAAAAAAAAAATAGTTAAAAAATGAAAAGTTCAATTGGTGAAAACCCAACTGTGGCACCATTAGAGCCAAAAAAAATAAAATTAAAAGATGTTTCTTTTGGTGAAAACCCAATTATGGAATCAAAGGAAGAGAGATTGGACACTTTTCCCAAACATGAAGAGGAAAGGTCACCTATACTCATAGAGCCAACCGAAAAGGTCAATATTCGGACAGAATTCGATCCAAAGTTCATACACTTGGCAGCATCACTCACACCTCTAGAAAGAGAAGAATTCATAAAATTCTTCCAAGAACAAGTAAACTTTGTGTGGTCATATGCTGACATGCCCAGATTAGATCCTGACTTTATAATCCATCATCTGAATGTTCGACCAGGGGTTAAGCCCGTTAAGAAAAAGTTGAGAAAAATGCACCCCCACATAGCTCTTTTGGTCAAGGCAAAATTGGAAAAAATGTTGAAAGTAGGGTTCATAAGAGCAATAGCATATACCGAATGGATCTCCAACATTGTACCAGTCACAAAGCATGATAAATCCATTTGTGTGTGTACGAATTTTAGAGATCTAAATCTTGCTTGCCCCAAAGATGATTTCCCACTTCCGAGCATAGATGCCATAGTGGATTTGACGACAAGACACTCAATGTACTCATTAATCGATGGTTTTAGCGGGTATAATCAAATCAAAATTGCACCTGAAGACCAAGAAAAGACAACATTTGCTTGCCGTTGGGGTACTTTTTGTTGGAATGTCACACCCTTCGATCTTAAAAATGTCAGAGCCACATATCAAAGGGCCATGACAACTATCTTCCATGACATGATGCACACATTTTTAGAAGACTATGTGGATGATATATTGGCAAAATCCCACAAAAGAGAAGAACACCTCCACATTTTGAAAAAGATATTTTTTAGGTTGGAGCAATTCAAGGTCAGATTAAACCCAAAGAAATGTGCCTTCGGAGTCCAATCCGGCAAATTACTAGGTTATATAGTTTTCGCCAAAGGGATTGAAGTGGATCTCAAGAAAGTACAAGCTATAATGGACATGGAGATACCTAAGAATATCTACCAAATGAGATCCTTGCAGGGAAAAATCCAATCCATACGAAGGTTTATCTCCCAATTGGTTCAAAAATGTCATTCTTTCACCAGGTTGCTACATAAGGATACTATATTTATATGGGATGCTGAATGTGATCAAGCTTTCACATTGCTGAAGACTTATTTGATAAATCTGCCCATTCTCATGTCACCAATCAAGGGCAAAGCATTACTTCTCTACATATCTGCTATGGAAAGATCCTTAGGGGTACTTTTGGTGCAAGAAGATGAACAAGGAAAGGAAAGAGCTATCTACTATTTGAGTAGAACGTTGATAAAATATGAGCTTAATTACACATTTATGGAAAGAGCTTGTCTAGAAATGGTGTTTTCATCTCAAAAGTTGAGACATTATATGTTGATGCATAAGGTCAAGTTGATTGCCAAGATAGACCCTCTCAAATATTTGTTAAGTAAAACAGCCTTAACAGGTAGAATAGCTAAATGGGTGATGATATTGAGTGAATTCGACATCGAATATGTTGATAGAAAGGAAATTAAAGGACAAGTGATAGTAGATCATTTAGCTGAAAATCCATGACTTCTACATAGACTATTCAAGTGGAATTTTTGAATTTCACCATTATCAACATAGAGGCAAAAACGTGGAAGTTATACTTTGATGGATCCTATACTCAAGGAGGTTCTGGGGCTGGCATATTATTGGTAACTCCTCAAGGTTACACCATTCCCAAATCCTACAACCTTATGTTTCCATGTACAAATAATATAGCAGAATATGAAGCACTAGTCATAGGCATCAAAATGGCCTTAGAATGGAATATAAAAGAGCTACAAATTTATGGAGATTCTCAACTCATCATTAATCAAGTCAACAATGAATATAACACTAAGGATGAAAAGTTGATGCCTTATAAGACTATGATTGATGGATGGAAGAAATAATTTGCATTGATCACCTTTGAATAGATTCCTAGAGAGAAAAATAGAGTATCTAATGCCATGGCTACCTTGGCTTCTTTGTTACAAAAACCAGATCAAAATGAGAAGTATGAGTTGTTGGTGGAAGAGTTGGTAAAACTGGCATTTGACCTCCCCGAAACCCAAATTTTTGCCCTCTTACATGGACATGACTCCCCTTGGTATGGACCTATATATACCTACCTTAAAGACCAAGTGCTACCCTTAGACCAAACCCGTGCTCAAAAACACAATTTCATACACCAAGCCTCCCGTTACTTAATCCTTTCTAAAACATTATATCGTAAGGGTCTAGACAGGATGTTACTTAGGTGTTTAGAGGAAGAAGATTCTAAGTTAGCTTTACAAGAGGTTCACGAAGGCATTTGTAGGTCACACTCAAGCGGGTTAAATCTAGCTAAGAAAATCCTTCACTTAGGGTATTTTTGGAAGACATTGGAAAAGGATGCTTGCCACTTTGTGAAGATATGCAGCAAATGCCAATATCATGGCAATATGATACATGCACCGGCACAAGCATTACATCCATTTGTCACACCATGGCCTTTCTATCAATGGGGGTTTGATTTAATTGGCACCATAAATCCACCTTCTTCAAATGGGCATAGATATATCATAACCGCAACAGAATATTTCACCAAGTGGGTTGAAGCGGTTCCATTGATAATGACAATAGGAAAGCAAATTTCCATGTTTATCTTGAATCATATCATTTGCCAATATGGTATTCCTCATGCCATAATAACAGATAATGGAAAATAGTTCAAGAATAAGGATGTTGATGAACCCTGTGCTACATTTATTACCCTCGGGGAAATGGGCAAGCTGAAGCCACAAATAAAAATATATTGAAGATCTTGAAAAGGTCGGTCAATAAATCAGGAAGGGATTGACATATGCAAATTCATCCAACATTATGGGCCTATAGAACCAGCATAAGAACACCCACCGGAGCCACGCCATTCTCACTAGTCTATGGGACTGAAGCAGTTCTACCATTAGAGGTTGAAATCTCATCTTTACGAGTGTCATTACAAGGATTGATCACAGATGAAGACTATAGGGTTGCTAGACTTCAACAATTGGAGTTACTTGAAGAACATCAAACACAAGCTTATGAGCACCTGAAAGTGTACCAAAATAGAATCTCAAGGAACTATAATAAACATATTAAACCGAGAGTTTTTCAGGTAGGAGACTTGGTGTTGAGAGAGAATCCAAAGAATCAGGTTGAGAGGGAAAAGAAAGGCAAATGGGAGGCTAATTGGCTAGGCCCATTTATCATAATATCTTCATTTGGCACAGGAACCTATAAATTATCAAATTGTGATGCAGAGGAACTTCAAGAACCTATTAATAGTATTCATCTTAAAAGGTTCTATACATGAGGTAGATGAAAGAGTATAAAGAGTATCAGATGAGAGAGCATCCTATTTTATTGTACATAGTTCAAAAGAGATCTTGAAAACACCAAAAACATTTGAAAAGCACAAAAGGATAAAAACATTGAGAAAATTGAGCATGAAGAAAGGAAAAACATCCAAAATGATGTTGTCTTGGTGAAAACCTAGTAAATAGGCGCCTTGAAGATTAAAAAAAAGAAAAAAAAGAAAAATACAAAAAAATTGAAAAAGAAGAAAGTGCCCTAGTGAAGACCTAGTAAATAGGCACCTTGGTAGCAAAAAAAAAGAGAGAAAAAGCTTGCAAAAAAATAAAAATAATAATAATCAAAGACGAAGCTTCATTCATCCAAAGGGTGAAAACTTGGTAAACAAGCACCTTTGGTTCCCTTCAGTTGGTCTTTCCTAGGTTGCATTTGTACATAATGCATCTCATCATCCCATTTGTCCAAACCTTCATTGCATCCGTCATTTGTACATAGTCCTAATAAAGCTTTGTAGCTTCATCATTTGCATTGCCCAAAGTTGTCAAAATGGGTATATTCAAACACTTGGGGGCAACAAAGAGCATATCAGAAAATTGGTACATAAAAAGGATTCAAACGAACAACATTCAGTCAGAGTCAAACAGAGAGAGAGCGAGATCTGAATTTCAGAAGAAAGAAGCATATTTTCATGAACCTTTGATAGATATCATTGTTCATAAACCAAGAAATTGATTACCACAACAAAATCCTTGAGCCTTAATTGACTTTATTATTCGGGATTAAATAAAAATCAAACATCATTAATGATCAAGGTACTTGGAAATACTATTTGAAAATCAAGAAACAATGCAAAACACTTGAAAGATTCTTTTGAAAGTTGGTTAAAAATCTCTTTGCTTATATCGATTGATTTATATTAGGTCTCTTTAGCTAATTGATGGTATTGGCAATGATAGAGAGATTATATTTTATTGCCTTTGAGTGACTGTTTGGAGGAAGATTCATCACCTTATGAGAAGTTGTCTAACGACATGGTCATCAAAGAACCATCGAGGCATAAGCGGATGGATTGACCTTTGTTTGTTTATGCAAATGGATCCCTTGGCTATTTAGATTTTCTATATCTTAATACCAAAAATCCACTTGCAACATTGAATCCATTGACACTAGTATTCAGACTCCCATAGTTGGGTCATCCAACGAGTGAGGGTTGTACTTGGTCCAACAATGAGGTTACCAAAATGAGATAAAAAAAAGTGGTATTCATATCATCATGCCAGTGGGCAGTGGTGATTGTATCAACTTTTCGGTCCCAAAATGCTCAATGATGAAAATTTATCCTCAAGGCATTTATTTGCTAAAAGCTGGTGACACTTAGGTTGCATTGCAAGGCATATGAGATTCATTGCATTATCTTGTTAGATTAATTGCATTGTCCTGTTTGATCAAATGCATGTCTTTATGGTTACTTTTCCAAGGGAACGAGGGGGTATATCAATAATCTTGGGTAGTTAAAACATTTACGCAAAAGGGGTTCAATAGTAATGTTTGTTCTTGATAAAACACAATAAAGAAAATGAGATTATCTTTTGCATACACGCATTGAGCATTATTCATTATCCACATTTACAATGAAAAATCATCCATACATCATATGCACTCATATAGTTAAGGATAAACTAGCATACATTGAAAAATAAAAATAAAAACATAGGAACATACATGTGCATTTCCATTAAACATCTTACATCCATACATGAACAATAGAAGAGCATCACCAAATTCATACATCTTTGCATACATCTATATATATCATAAAATAAGATACTACATTCATAGCATGAATCCAAGTAAATGCATAAATCAAACATCATATAGTTGCATAAAAGATAATCTTATAATCAAACTCATCAAAGAGAATCAAGAAGTATATCATCATATATCATCATCAAAAAGGAGGATCCCATACATCAAATATGTCAAGGTATCATCAAAGTGATCTATCAAATGTTCTGATAAATGAGAATAACATAAAAGATGGACCAACAACACCGGGTAAATCTGTCATCATATCACTCAAGAGCCTATAGCACCAGATCCATTTGGCCCTCTACTATCCTGTGGGGGAGGAGCCTATGATGTACCCACTCCATCCTACCTCTGAACAACCATGAAAAATACAAGCTATTGTAATAAAGAGGCAACCTGGTCCAATCGACCCACAACAGTGGATATCTCTATCCTCATAGACTATAAACCTCGCTCTAATCCATCCATGTGATCACCCCGTGCACCCTATGGCTGTTGAGTTGGCAGAAGCATTTGTGGAGCCCCATCATCCTGTTGTACATCATCTTGCTATGCATCATCTTGCTATGCCTGATCCTGATAAGCCGCATCACCATCATGCTACACCAAGGCCACTCTTTGTAACTGTACCAAGGGATCTAATCTCCCAAGAATTTGCTTAGCTACATCAATCTAAGCATGTCTCTGAGCTCTCTGATGTCTATGTACTCTATCCTGTCTATCTACTCTAGGCCATCTAATAGCTACATCATCCTATGCTCTATCCTATCTATCATGACCTGAATCTTGTCTCACCTGACCTCCCCCTACAGCAACCCAAGGATGTCTATGTCCTTGACTTCTCTGATGTCTACCACCCCTCTCACCATCACGACGTCCAAGAATAGGCTCAGCCAGATTAGTAAACTGAGGAAACTTGTGGCAAGACCACCAATCTGCATACTCATGTGACATCCTAGCATCAGCCATACCAAGAAGTATCTCCCATCTGCAAATAGTCATACCCGCAATCTCACCTAATGCAAACTGATAATCAATACATGGACCCATAGAGAGATCTATGCCTGTACTCGAGCATATAATGCATTTCCCTGAGGCATATCCTAAATCTGCCCATACTATCTCAAAACTCTTCCAAAGCAGAAGCGCTCAATAGTGGTAGGAGTGCACCCAATCATCTAGCAAGGGGCAAACATATATGGTAACTCATCACCATCCTCTCTCCAATGATCACAACTGAGATAAGGATGCCATATAACCTAATCTAGATCATCAATTTGACATTGCTAGTAATCCAAATGACCCATATGATGTTGTATGACCATGCCTCTATATAACAAAGCGTAGGGATATCCTTGAGGTTGAACTCTATTAGAAATAGGCCTAGTAATGGGAAGATGTTCTCATATCCACAACTGTAGAATAATAACACCCACTGACAATGATGCACTACCTCGATAGACTACCTCATGTAAATCATGATACAACTATGCCAAGATGCAGGAACCCCAATCAAACCATCGAGGATGAGCAAGTAAATCCTCTATAATCCGGCCCCAACCGACTGAAAAACTGCAACCTTGCCGGTCGGGAATAAGTAGACCCCCAATCAATGCACCCAAAATTGCTGGTAATGTGGGAAAAGAGAAAAACTGAGGCCATTGAATAGTATCCCCATCTCCAATAGTGTTCTCCCTGAATACTCATCGACAGACAGAGGAATCATATGCAGAGTCATAGTAGACCAACTCACCCCTGCAAGGAATCCGCAATAATTGATACATGTCCTCTGGCATGATCATCATCTCTCCGTATGGTAAGTGGAATGTGTTGCGATCGGAGTGCCATCTCTCTACCACTACAGTCAATAATCCATGGTTTAGCTGGAACTGTGGGAGATCAAGGAGGAAACTCAAACCAAATCTCTCAATGACTCAAAACTCAGCTGCTGTGAGTCTCTGACCTAAGTCAATAACCCATGATGCAACTGAACGGATGTATAAAGTAGGATAATGATCCTATTGGCAAGGTAAAGGAATAATATCAGTACATTGTATCAAGGAATTATCTCAAGTCAAAAAAAAGTATCAAGTAATCACACTAAAGTATCATCTTTCATTTCTCTATATCCTGAGAACAAAGTGACAATCTCAAATCATATTGGTTTTCACACTAATTGATTTATCCTATTAGTTAATATTCAAATCAGATTGACAAATCATATTTTAAAGTACTACTATCCTGATATCTAAACCATTGTTTTGTTGACAATCATAGACCTACACTAATTATCTGACTTTCTCATCAGGGGGTTATCAAATTGTTCATCAGATACGATCAACACATGTGTAAAAAGTATGAAAATTTTGCAAAAAATAAATCAGGTGTGATTTTTATGCTGTCAGGTGACATTTTAACCTAGGCATGACTTTTTTTGCCCTAACCGACTTTATTATTCTGCCAAGTGACAAATTTTCTATACACGACAGTGAATTTGACACCGCGATAGAGAGTTTTGCATAGATGGGAATTAAATGGTTAGGTTTCGTGTAGGCGACAACCTATTCAAAAATGGGTATTTTTCCCTGGGGCAAAGTGACAGTTTTATCCTGCTAGGTGAGACTCAACTGTCTTATAGGCGAGAGAATATTACATGGAGGTGATAATAAAAACCATGGAAGTGACAATAAAAGACCCTAGGCGATAATCAATTCTATCCTAGGTGTGATTTCTCGAATGCAAAGCAATGATGAAACATGAAATTGCAATAAATGCTTAATAAATGATCAATAAATGCAAAATCAAAGTTCATAATGACTTATTGGAGGTGCATAATCAGGCGGTCTCGCATATCTCTGGCATCTCTCGAATCTATGCTCCCGAATCGGCACAACCATCTCAAAATCGCTAGAGAATCAAAGCAAAATCACCGAGGGTAAAAAGTAAAAATGAATGGTAAAAGAAGGTTCTTAACCTATTTAAGGTATTTTTGACCTAATTTTGAACTTGAAATTAGCCATTGACTTCTCTTAGCAAATCAAATCAAACCAGGGCATAATCATACATCATGGGATATCATCAATAGTCAGAAACTGAAACATATTTGCAATATCAAACATCAATAATCATTTTCAAATCACACAATTCATAGGTTTCAATTTTTGAGGGGGCGATAAGGGTATCAAATCAAAGTCGCAATCATAAATCATGAAATCAGTGGGGCATCATAAAAAAATTTGTATCAAGAGGTAGCAATCAATCACATAGGGAATCACAATCAAGACATAAAGAATCTTTGAATGGGTGTTCTTCGCACATCAACTCAAAGAGGGAGATTTGTAGACACAAAAAATTGGCAAAAGGCTTAAATCAATCAAAAAGTGCAATCAAATCATCAAAATAGCACGAAAAATCAATAAATGGAACAAAGGCAATTCAAATCAAAGGAAAATTCAATTAAATGATTAAAGGACTAAATAAAGCTTGAAAAGGGGAAAAACACTATGAAATTGATTAAATTCAATTAATGACATAGTTGTTGAAAACAAAAATCAAAATGAACCTCTTACCCTTCATGGCTAAATTTAATTACTTTAATTAATTAATAAATCATAATTTCCCTCAACAAAGCAAATTGGAGACAAAATGGACACAAATCACTCACTTTTGTTGAAATGGTTCAACCTTTTGAAACCATTTAAATGATTTTTCCCTCCTTGTCCCCCCATTTATGGAAAAGCAAAGCCAATTGACCTTACCCAAGCCTAACCATGATCAACTCACTCTACCCCCTACCCTTGGGAAATTACTATAAGTATGAAGCATTTTGGAGAGCATTCCAATCTTAGAATTTCAATTGAAAAGCATTGTTACTATAGTCAATTTAGATCATTTCTAAGAGAAATTGAAGCATTTGAGCATTTAGAGTTATCATTTTAGCATTTTATCATTGCATGGTTATCAATGGAGCTAGATTAAGCATAAATTCATCATAGAATAAGCATTTAGAAGCATCATAACAACATCATTCTCATTTTAGAGGTGTCAGTAGTGAGGATTTGCAGCTAAGAGCTCACTTACCACTTCTTTCTAGAGATCCATGAGATGTTATAGATTGTAGTTGCATTTTAGAGTAAATTTCCTTTGTATTTAGCTTAAATTGTTGCTACTTGATCTTAATTTCATGAAGGTCTTAAACTCACACACACAAAATCATTTTTGATAATCTACCTAATGGTTTTCCACCAAAAAGAAGTATTGATCATTGCATGGATCTAATCCCTGGAGCTATTTTACCCAATAAGGCACCTCATCGGTTGACACCTATCAAGAATCAAGAATTGAACCAATAGATTCAAGATTTGCTAGATAAAGATTTGATCAGAGAAATTTTGAGTCCTTGTGTAGTACCTACAATATTGGCACCTAAAAAAATAGAGAATGGGAAATGTGTATGGATTCCAGAGCAATCAATAAGATAATAGTGAAGTATATGTTTCCTATACTGAGAATGGATGACATAATGGATAGTTTGACTAGAGCAAAGTATTTCAAAAAGATTGATTTGAAAAGTGGGTATCATCAAATCAAAATTAGAGAAGGTGATGAATGGAAGACTTCTTTTAAGACAAAAGAAGGTTTGTACGAGCGATTGGTTATGCCTTTTGGTTTAACTAATGCACTGAGTACTTTTATGAGATTGATGAATGAAGTTTTGAATAAATTCTTGGGAAAGTTTGTGATTGTATATCTTGATGATATTCTAATATTTAGTAAGACCAAAGAAGAACATTTTTTTCATATTAGACAAGTTTTGTAGAGATTGAAAGAGGAAAAGTTGATGATAAATCTAAAAAAGTGTTCATTCATGAAAGAAGAAATTGTGTATTTGGGATTTGTAATTTCAACTGATGGCTTGAAGATGGATCTTGAAAAGGTTGAAGCTATTATGAATTGGCCTACACCTATGAATGCTAGTGAGGTAAGATCATTTCATGGACTGGCAAGTTTCTACCGAAAGTTCATAAGGAATTTTAGTTCAATTTGTAATGCTATGACTGAAACTATGAGAGATAAGAAAGAATTCAAGTGGACATATGGAGCTAATAAGAGTTTTGAGATTTTGAAGTAGAAGGTTGTTGAATTGTCTATTTTGGCATTACCTGATTTCAGTAAGGTATTTCAAGTGGAATGTGATGCAAGTGGTAGTGCAATTAGGGCTATGTTGAGTCAAGAAGGTAAACCTGTTGCTTTCTTTAGTGAAAATTTCAATGATGCTAGATGGAAATATTCTATGTATGATCAAGAATTCTATGCTATTATTCAAGCACTAAAGAAATTGAGACATTATTTGATACTTAGTGAATTTGTGTTGTATACTGATCATAAGGCTTAACAATATTTGGGTAGTCAGAATAAATTGAATCAAAGACATATGAAATGGGTTGAGTAATTTTAGAGTTATACATTTTTGATAAAGCATAAGAGTGGAGTCACTAATTGGGTTGTTGATGCATTGAGTAGAAGAAGATCCCTGATGACTGAAATGAAAATTGAAGTTCTTGGTTTTGATGAGATGAGAGATTTGTATGAGACTGATCCTGATTTTTCTAAGCCATGGAGAAAGTGCAAAGCACCTATTCAAGATCAACCAAGTACAAAATAGGAGGAATATTTCATTCAAGAACATATGTTGTTTAAAGGTATTCAATTGTGTATACCGAGGGGACAAATGAGAACTAATTTGTGTAGACACATAAAAATGGACAAGCTCTTTTAAATCAATAAAATGGCTCAAAATCATCAAAATGCATTAATTCAATCAAAAAGGGATCAAATCATTAAAAATGGACATAATTAAATAAAGTTGGACAAAATCAATTAAAGAAAAGGAAAAATCAAATAATGATGTTAAATAATTAAATGAAAGCTTAAAGGGGTGAAAAACACTACATAATTGATTTTAATCAATTAAGTGCATAGTTGTTTAAATCAAAAAATCAAAATGAACCTATTACCCATACATGGCTAAATTTAATTAATTAATTGAATTTAATAATTCCTAATTTCTTTCAACAAAGTTGAGCAACCAATGAAAATTGAGAACAAAAAGACACAAATCACTCAAACATTTAAAGTGTCCAAAGCTTTGAGACCATTTAAAGGATTGTCCCCTCATTTATGAACAAAGCAAACTATTTGACTCAACCAAGGGATAATCATGATTACTTCACTCCACCCCCTACCCTTGGGAAATTAGTATAAATATAGAGCATTTTGAGAGCAATTATCATCTTAGAACTTCATTTGCAAACCATTGTTACTATAGGCAATTAAGAGCATTCTAAGAGCAATTAAGAGCAATTATCATTGTAGTTTGTCAATTTGAGCTAGATTAACCATTGAATGAGCATTGTAGAAGCATAGTAGAAGCATAATTTTTAATTTTAGAAGTGTCACTAGTGAGGATTTGAGCTGAGAGCTTCATTTACCACTTCTTTCTAGAGAACCATGAGATGTTATAGATTATAGTTTCAATTTTAATTAGATTTGCATTGTATTTAGTTTCAATTGTTGCTATTAGATCTTAATTTCATGAAGGTGATATTCATCATCACACAAATGGTGTCCAAATTGGGGCTCTAAGCCTCATTTTATCATTTTTATCACCAATTACATGCTTGTATTTTCTATTTTCTCTGAATATCTTGTAGGAAACTGGTGAAGTAATGCTTACAGGAGATCTATTCATGCCTGCAGTCATTTTATTGTGGCCTAAAATTTCTATATCGAAACCTATTATGTGGAGGTTCATGCCTGGAACACAACTTTGATCCAGCATTAATTCATGCACAATCATTTACATATCCTTAGCTCACGCGTACAAAAGTAGTGTATTTAGCCTTTGGATTTTAAAGTGATGCCTGTGACTCAGGGAGTATCACTTTGATGAATTCTGTTGTCACTTGAGTTAAAGCTTTGCTTCATACTTTTCAATAATAATCATGTGTTGAATATTTCTAATTACACTTAGGATTATTAAAGTGTCACTTTGCAATAATCATTTTCTACAATTTTCAATTTTATTCACACTTTGGAATAAAATATTCATACTTGTGTAATTTTTAGTATCACTTGTGGCACTATAGAGTGTCACTTGCTATTAGTAAAGTTACTCCTGCTAATAGTTTGTTCCCACCTATTAGCTAGACAATGTCGCTTGTTGCTTGTTATCTGTATTTACTGTTTACTTGATTAAATCATTCATCTAACATTTTTTTTGTGTGATTTAATAGTAAATGAGCAACCATAGAAAGGTGCAGAAGCTTAAAAGTAGATTCAACCAAGAAGGGAAGGCACTAGCAAGGAAGATCAAGAAAGAAAACATAGCACACATCAAAGTTGTCCTTGAGACTACACAAGATGAAGATAACTAGGTATTCTAGCATTATCTTAAAATTGTTGAAGCATACAAATCAAAGTTTGTCTCTCTAAATCAGATTTTTAGTCCTTAGATCAAGTTTTCTTTGAAAATTTGCAAATTAAGCTCTATAAAATTCATACATAAATATTGCTTCTTCATTTTTTGATTTTGGTTTCCCCTCATAGTGTTTGTTAGTGTTGACTAACTTGCTAGTGGACAAGCACATTTGGAGGAGGCTATTGCTAAGGTGAGTAGAAAAACAATGACAAAACCTTTCAAAAATGCCCCTAACTTAGGCTAGCTATAAAGGAAAGGTATTCTACTATTCAAGCTTGCACTTGATTAAATTGTGGCATCATTTTTTAACATAGCTTAATTAAAAGGGGAAATGAACCAAACACTTTAATTTTAAGAGTCTCCTTGTTATGAGATTTGGAAAGAACAAACTTGTGTTTGAGTGTTTGGAACAAAGAAATACAATAGGGATATGCTCTTCACTTTTTAAGTGAATCAAATTCCCAAACTTGTCAGGCTAAGTTCATTTCTTTCTTTTTATATACATGCTAGAGCAATAGTGGGCTCACCTCCTGAGTTTTCCTTAATGAGGCTGGTGAGAGGGACAACCCAAAGTGGGATATGCTCACTTTTTCCGCAGGGATCCAACCCACTATAAAATGAAATACATACATCCTTAATGGGGTGTGTGACAAATAGATCTTGAATTATTCAAATTTCCTCGAGTAGTCTTCACAGATTGCGCAAAATCATACCTTGGTGCATGTGGGAAACCCCTTAACATACTTGGGGAATGAAAATTTAAGATCTATTTGAATGGAATCCACAATAAATCCTAGATAAAGTAGCAAGCCTACCTCTTAGAGCCATGTTAAGAGCCAAATTTGACTTTAGGTAAGCTGCTTGGAATTCTTTATTGTGTTATACTTGTAAAAACAATCGAGAATATACACATTAGATTGTTTTAGGGATATGATGAAGAATTGATGTGTGTGTTGAGATTGTTTTTTATTTTCAAACAAGAAAATTTCAAAGGACCTGATCTTAAAAGTTTAAAAATTCAAAATCTTACAACCTAGTCAGAGAAGTGCCACCTGTGCACAAAACAATTCTGCCTATAAGAGGCTTAGTCATGCTTGTGACTTATATGAAAATGCATAGTAGTAGTGAAGTCATGCCTAACAAATATTGAAACACACCTGCTAAAACTGGAAAACCGCTTGTCAATAGCAAAGTTCTACCTGTATACCTATAGTGTTCCACCTAGTTCAATACCAGTTCACATGTAAAAACATTTCAGTCACACCTACACTCTGGCAAGTGACTCCCATAAACAAGGAAGGGCAAACAATGAACATGTCCCGAAGGTTTGGAAAGATTTGACATCATTTTTGGATACCCTTTTCAAAGCTACTCCTTATCAGTGCAACAAATAGATCATATTCTTGAAAAAGATTTATAATGATGGAATTATTTGAGAAATGCCTCAATCCTACTATGGAGCATAATTATTGAAATCAAGATCAAAATCTCCATTGGAATCAAAATGATGAGATGTCAGAAGAAGAAGTTTCAAAAGCAATCCAAGATCCTATGTTTATGGAAATAATAGGATTAATTATGAAGAGGGATAAAGAAGCATAATTTCTCATTTTAGAAGTGTCACTAGTGAGGATTCAAGTTGAGAACTTCACTTACCACTTCTTTCTAGAGAACCATGAGATGTTATAGATTATAGTTTCAATTATAATTACATTTGCATTGTATTTAGTTTCAATTGTTGCTATTAGATCTTAATTTCATCAAGGTGATATTCATCATCATTAATCAGGAGCTAAGTTTCCTCATAATTTTGACACATCAACCTTGAGGGAGAATGAGGAAAAACAAAAAGAGGTGTCATCAAAAAAGACATCATTAAGATCAATGTGTCCTTTTCTTTATAATGATGGGCCATTCGTATCTTCATCCTCCTCCCAAAAAGAAAAATTTAAGAGAAACAAACCTATCTTGGATCAAAGGAATTTGTAGGATCATCCTATTTATGATCAAGGTAATAAAGAGTATGAAGAGAAAGGTGCCACTATCAAGCAAGATCTAATGCACGAACCTCTATATAGCAAGCGTAATCCTTTCATCCTTCATCCATCTTCTCCCATAGCATGTACTCCCTTCATTTTTCATTCATCTCCCAAAGCTCCACAACTATCCAAAATTCCTCCATCAAAGAGTGAGCCTAATGATGACACTTTTCAAGTTGACTATGTCTACCCTCAAGGGCTACCTCTAAAAGAAACCCAAGCTAGTTTACATCTTTCTGCAGATCATTTCCATGCTTCAAAGATCTTCGACCCCAAAGCTTCATGTGCTTCAATTCCTACTATACCCCTTCAAAAGGATCCCACATTATTCTTCCAAACATCCCCCACAGATATCCAAACATCTACCTTGTCCTTAGAAGTGGCTACATGTCAAGAGGATAATCCAAAGAGAAAAGAAACTAATATCGATAAAGATCAAGATCAAGATTATATACAATCCCCTCCCATATTTGATGAAGGTCCCATATCCATAGACCTTGTGATGATCCCCTTGTATCCTTTCATGTCTTCCAAGGTAGTATCCTTCCATTCCAAGAACAAAGTACCCTTCCAAGTTCCATATTTTCTCCACTTCCCAAGCAAGATCAAGATATCCCTTCCACAAATTCCAATAATCATATTGAAAATCAAGAGAAAAATACCCTATCTATACCCTTCAAAGATCCTTGTCAAGATCAAAATATCCTATCATTTCCTTTTCATATTCCTCCATGTTCACCTCAAGAAACCATCATTCTTTCAAATCCATTGCATGATAATAAATCCCTTCCAGCTCTAGTTGATCCTATCAAATGTATTCCTATCAAAGATATTCATGAGTCTATTGGCATAAAGATAAATCTTAAAGATGAGAACCTTGGCAATGCAGCTCTTTCCAAAGATATTGATATCCCTTTCACACCTTATATCCCTCCATTCAAATGCAACCATGTGCCTTCATTATCCTCCAAATCCATTTTGGGTTCCTATGTTCCAAAACAAAATTCTTCATCCCTTCCATCCATATTATGTCCATATATTCCTCCATCCTCCATTCATATCATCCCTAGCTATCCATTCACTTACCCTACCATGTATCAAGATCAACGAAGGCACACATACTTGAAGAATGTCCAAACACCAATCCATATGAACCCTCCATATTATTCCTATTAATCAACAATTCCTAAGTATTTTGGAAGCAATGTTGATGTGCAACCTAAAAATCATAAATGCAAGAATCCATATGTGTATAAAAATCACAATGTCTCATCTAATTGACATGTGAATGAAAATAAAAATTAAATATCCAAAAGGCTGCGAAGATCCACCAAGCAAAAAGAAAAAAATAAAACATGGGTTCCTAAATCCCTCATTGAAGAAATACATTTAAAAGCATCACAAAAGAAAGAAAAATCAAAGACTATGTGGATTCCCAAGTCACTTTTGAAAGAGTTGCACACAAAAGAAAAATCAAAATTGACATTCAAGCTTCCAAAGGCTTCCATTCCATCCCCTTCCAAACATCTTCCACTTTCCAAGTCCAATTTGGGTTCCTATATCCCAAAATCCACTACCTCAAGAAAATCCTTATCTCCATCATCTATTGTTCCTCCATCATTCCACCACTCTTCAAAGTGTGTGTCAAATTTGATCTTGCCAACATTCCCATCTACAACATACCTTCTTCTTATCCTCACATTCATTTTCCAATGCATACTTTCCATACTTCCATCCCTCTTATCATTATCTTTGAGCATCTTAGCCATACTCATGGTTTATTATAGCATATCTTTCAAAAAAGCATTGTCTAAAGATCTTGATGTTGGGAAAATATTGAAAAATAAAAAAAAAGAAAAAAAAAAGTGGGTGAAAACCTAGCAATAGGCACCTGGGTAGAAAAATTAAAGAGAAACAAATACCATGATGAAAACCTGGTAAACAGGCATCATGTGTAATTCCTCCTTCTTGCACTAAACACTTGGGGGAAAGTTTCATCCATGCCATCCTCCATCTTCCTATCATTTATTTCACCTTCATCTTGACAAGGTTGAACACATCCATGAGCATTAAGTATCTTGACATCTGTTATCCTTTCCATCAGCTTATGTACTTGTTGCATCCATGTTACCCTATCATGATCTTTCTTATCCCAAATTCACCTTCATTATTTCTTGATAGTCTTTCCATAATCCCAAAACATCCCTTCATAGCCTACATCACCCCTTTACCTGGATTGTGTTATCTTATCCACATCTTACCCAAATTGACCCCTTGATCTTGATCAAAATGAAGAACTTAAAGTACAAAAATTGTTATCAAGAACTTCTTGACATGTCCACTTCTTTTGGATCCCTGATTTTCATGACAGCAGATTGTTATCCTATAGGCTACCTAGAACCACATTATTGGCTTCCATGGATTATCCAAAACATGCTTCACATTGCTATATCATTTTTCCTTAGCTTGGATAATCTTGAGGAGATGGTCCTACGGGTCACATTCACATTCTTCATCCATCATATTCTTTCCATCTCTAATCCATCAACTTGCAAATCCATCATTCATGTCCTATATCTTGCTAGACATTGGGGGCAAACCAATGTGATCTTGTTTGAGAGCTGGTAAAAATGTTTACATAAAGTGCTTTGGGCTACATCTTGCATAAACCAAGCTTTTGTAATATTTTGGAAGTTTTCCCAAGTCCAACATTTTTCCTATCTAATCAGGGCCATTTGATCTTAATCAGTGGATTTCAACATATAGGCATCAATTCACATGACACAATGCATTAAACTCAAGTAGATTCATTTAGTGCTACATTCGGTCACAACAATCAAAGAGGGACTTATCAGAGCTTCAGAAGAGAGATATTTTCATGAACCTTTGCTGGATATCATCATTCAAAGTCCAAGTATGTGATCCTACAACTTGATCCTTGAGCCTTCATTGACTTTATTATTCAGGATTAAAAATTGATAAAAACCTTAAAGATCAAAATGCTTGGAAGTACTTTTTGAAAATCATGAAACATTGCAAAACACTTGAAGCTTTCTTTTGATAATATTTATTGAATTGAATTTTATCAGATCTCTTTAGCTAATCGATGATGTTCTAACTAGATTGGCAATGATGGAGACATGATATTTTTCTTTCCTTTGAGTGACTATCTTGAGGAAGATCCATCAACTTATGTGAATTCATCTAATGACATGGTCATCAAAGAATCATCAAGGACTCTCATATAAGGTGGAGGGTTCACCTTTGTTTGTTTGCAACATTGAATCAATGAAAAAGGGTATTCATACTCCCATAGTTTGGTCATCCAACTAGTGAGGGTTGTACTAGTTTCCAAAGAGGTTACCAAAAGTGATAAAAAGTGGTATTCATATCATCATGATGTGGTCAGTGATGGTTCTACTTACTTTTCAGTCCCAAAATTCTCAATGATGAAAATATATCTCTATGGCATTTATTTTCTAAAATCTAGTGACACTTAGTTGCATTGCATTATATTATCATGTTAGGTTCCATTACATTATCATGTTAGATTCATTCCATTTTCATGTTAGATTAAGTGCATTGGTTTGTAGTTATTTTTCCAAGGGAAAAGGGGTTTTAGTTAATTATCTTGATCAATCAAAAAGGGGGAAGCAAAGAAAAGTCCATATCATCATATCAATGTTCATAACATCAAAGATCCAGTACATCAGAATAGAAAGATACAATGTCATCAACAAAATGATACATCCAAGTCCCGAACAATAAAACATGATACAAAATCAACATCCAGGAAGATCCATAAATTTAATATCCAAGAAGCTAGGGACCATATGTATAACGTACAAAAATGTGCCTATTTTGCAAATCAAGGGAATCATATCAATATACCATATCAAGGAATTATCTAAAGTTAATTAGTTATATCAAAAGTATCAAGTAATCACACCCAGTACCATTTTTTCATGTCTTTGTGTCCTGAGCATGAAGCAAGCAGTATCAATCATATCAATTTTCATACTGATTGATTTATCCTACCAGACCTATCCTATCAGATTGACAAATCACATTCATTGGTACTATTATCCTGATATCCTAATCACTTGTTTTCTTAACTACAATAGACCTAGCTATCTTGGACATTCAATCATTCATTTAGAGACATCAACAACATTTTCTTAATCATGGTTTTTTTATATCAGCATATCAATCAATTGGGGCAAATTGCTAAATCATGACATATCATCAATGTTTTTCAGAAATGAAAACATATTGACTCAAATCAATTTCATCAAATCTTTCAAATCAAGAAATCAATATGTTTTATTTCTGAGGGAGCATCAGAGTATCAAAGTGGCATCAAAACATCAGTGAATCTGGGGCATCAAATTTTTTGAATCATATCATCAATATCAATGGCATATCAGTTTATCATATAAGATCAGAGGCAACAATCAATCTCATATTAGAGGCAACAATCAGTGAATCAGCAATCAGGACCTAAAAATATGATCAGGACACAAAATAATCTTTGAATCAATGTTCTTCACACATCAATTCAAAGAGGGGCATTTGTAGACACGTAAAAATGGACAAGTGCTTTTAAATCAATAAAATGGTTCAAAATCATCAAAATGCATTAATTCAATCAAAAAAGGATCAAATCATTAAAAATGGGCATAATTAAATAAAGTTGGACAAAATCAATTAAAGAAAAGGAAAAATCAAATAATGATGTTAAATAATTAAATGAAAGCTTAAAGGGGTGAAAAACACTACATAATTGATTTTAATTAATTAAGTGCATAGTTGTTTAAATCAAAAAATCAAAATGAACCTATTACCCATACATGGCTAAATTTAATTAATTAATTGAATTTAATAATTCCTAATTTCTTTCAACAAAGTTGAGCAACCAATGAAAATTGAGGACAAAAAGACATAAATCACTCAAACATTTAAAGTGTCCAAAGCTTTGAGACCATTTAAAGGATTGTCCCCTCATTGTCCCCCCATTTATGAACAAAGAAAAGTATTTGACTCAACCAAGGGATAATCATGATTACTTCACTCCACCCCCTACCCTTGGGAAATTACTATAAATATAGAGCATTTTGAGAGAAATTATCATCTTAGAACTTCATTTGCAAACCATTGTTACTATAGGCAATTAAGAGCATTCTAAGAGCAATTAAGAGCAATTATCATTGTAGTTTGTCAATTTGAGCTAGATTAACCATTGAATGAGCATTGTAGAAGCATAATAGAAGCATAATTTCTCATTTTAGAAGTGTCACTAGTGAGGATTTGAGTTGAGAGCTTCATTTACCACTTCTTTCTAGAGAACCATGAGATGTTATAGATTATAGTTTTAATTCTAATTAGATTTGCATTGTATTTAGTTTCAATTGTTGCTATTAGATCTTAATTTCATGAAGGTGATATTCATCATCACACAATTTGATAAAGGAGAAACATAGTAGTGGTTTGGCTGGATATTTTAGTATTGACAAGACATTGAATTTTCTCTACGAGAAATAATTTTGGCCATAGTTGTATAAAGATATTCAAGTATTTGTGAAAAGTTGTGGAGTTTATCAAGTTGCAAAAGGAGTAAGTTAGAATACTGGATTACATACACTGATTATTGTACTTGAGAATCCTTGGATTGACATCAGTATGGACTTTGTTCTTGGCTTACCGAAGACAGTAAGAGGTAATGATTCTATATTTGTTGTGGTGGATAGATTTTCTAAGATAGCACATTTTATACCTTGTATAAAGACATCAGATGCAGCACATGTAGCAGATCTTTTCTTTATGGAAATTGTTAGATTGCATGGATTACCAAGGAGTATTATCTCTAACCAAGACAGTAAATTTATTGGATACTTTTGGAAGACTGTTTGGAATAATTTTGGAACTGAGTTGAAGTATACTTCTACATTTCACCCACAAACTGATGGACAGACAGAAGTTGTGAATAGAATTTTGGGAAACCTTTTGAGATGTTTAGTTGGAGACACACCTAGTAATTGGGATTCTATATTGGCACAAGCAGAGTTTGCATACAATAATTCAATGAATAGGAGTACTGGAAAAAAACCCTTTGAGATTGTGAATGGCATACAACCGAGGGGTATATCTGATTTGAGAGATATTGCTGATGAAAATAAGAAGAGTGTTGAAGGAGTGAAATTTTATGAGTATATGAAAACATTGCATGAAGATGTGAAAATCAAGCTGGAAGAAAGTAATCAGAAATACAAAGACAAAGCTGACAGATCAAGGAGACATAAGACTTTTGATGTTGGTGATGAAGTGATGGTTCATTTGAAGAAAGGCTGAATTCCTGTTGGAACTTATGGGAAGTTGAAAATGAAAAAGTTTCAAACTTGCAAGATTCTGAGGAAATTTGATAGTAGAAATGCATATGAGATTGAATTACTTGATGACATGGACATATCATCTATTTTCAACATTGCTGATTTGTATGAGTATCATGAACCTAGTGAAGAAATGATAGTACCGACAAAGTATCCTAAGAAGCAGAATGTAGAGATTGAGAAAATCCTAAATCAAAGAGTTGGAAAAAGTACAAGAGGAAAATAATATATGGAATATCTAGTAAAGTGGAGGAATAGACTGATGGAAGACAGTTCTTAGATTTCTTAGTCTGAGTTGGATGCACCTCAGATCATACCTACCAAATGATTTAGGGAATTATTTCAAAATAACCCCAGGTGTCTGATGTAGGAGCATCTCGGGTCCTTGGCAATCTTGTGTCACCAAAAAGAATTTGAGGTTTGTCTATGTTGCTTGGTTCCTACTTTGACCAAGTAGGTCGGTAGTTGGTCAGTTTCCTTTGCTTACCGATGATGATCGGTTATCTCCTGGGCGGTCAGTTGTTTCACTAGCACTTGGCAATGCTTGTCTGTTGCTTGGTCATCCTTGCTTACTGAGTAGTTGTTTAAAGTTTCTGTTGAGGCCGACTTGTGCATTCATTATGGATCATGGATTTAATGTTGGCATCCATCATTCAGAAGCATGTGGTCCTAGATCTAACCATTTCATCTATTGATTATAGATTTGAAGGCCAACTTAGTTCACTTGCCTCTTGTATATATGTAGAATTTTAGTTAGATTTTAGGAGGCAATTTTTGGATAGAGGATAGAAGATAAGTTTTAGAGGTTTTTCTCAGATCCTCGCATGTTGGAGGACTTTGGTGAATTATTGTAATATCTAGCCAAAACTAGGAAGGCCTTACAGCCTAGCATGTATCCGTTGATTTGAAGGAATAAATGAAATAAATCCTACTTTCTCTCTCTCACTATTTGTGTCATTTTTGCATGTTATTGATCAGGAGGTAGGTTTGCAGGGTGTGCCATTGTATTGGCCCCTCCATCCTACCTATCTTGAGTCATATGTGTGTGTGTGTGTGTGTGTGTGTGTGTCTATATGTATATATATGTGTGTGTGTGTCTGTGTGAAAATTGTACCTAGCTACGGACACAACACTTCAATAGAAAATTAGAGGTTAGCAAATCAAAGAAATTTTTAAATAAATGAAACTAAGCTAACTAGGCAATTTACTATCTTCTAGTAGGTGTGAGTATGATATTCTCAAATTGAAATTGAGATCAGTGACAATGCAACACTTAAACAAAGGATTTAAATGATTGAGATATGAATGCAAATTAATCTATATTTTTGGATTTTCTATGCAATAGGATGAAAAACTTAATATGAAACTAATCTAAAATGAATGAATTTGATATGCAGATTATTCTAACAATGCTATGAAGTGATATGAAAATGAATGCAAAGCTATGAAAAATAATGAATGATCTCACAAATAGCCTGTTTGCAAAAGCTTGATGCTTCAGATGCAATTTTGCTAGAGTAATTATGCGAATTTGAGAGATATGAGATAAAGAGTTGAGCCTTGCTTTTATAGAAATCTAGGGCTTGATAGTGCATAAGAAAAACCATAAATCACTCTTGATAAACTCAGGTTGATTTTTGAGTTAACAAGAAATTAGAATTAATTAATTCATAAAATCATACAAAATGATTCAAAAATAGCTTTTTGACTCAAATCAGAAGTTTAGATCAACTTTAAAGTCAAAATAGATGTTGATTTTCCCAAAAGATAACAACTTGAATTGATTTTCTGATTTAATGTTTAACTGCTCTTTGAATGTGCATAATAATTAAGAATTAATTTTAAAAATAAAGTGATTTATCTACAACTTAATTGATTTTAAATTTAAGATAATTGATTTATGGGTTGATCAATTATTAAATCAAAATTTTATTCAAAAACTGTATTATTAAATCTTGACAACTTAGATTTAATCAATCAAATAAATATTTAATCAATTATTCATAGAAGATTTTGATTTATTGTCAAAATTAAATAATATAATTAGGAATAAATATAATTAAATCTAATTAAATAATTAAGTGGAAAAATTAAACTTAATTAATTAAATATTCAAAATATTCAATTAATCAACTTCGGTATAAATAACATTTATCGTCAAATACTAATTAAATTAAAGATAATTAAGATAATTAAGAATATTCAAGGAATATTCCCCGATGCAAAATTAGGAGGAAATAAATTTGAGTTTCAATAATTTGATGCATAGATGTGCCTTAAGTTAGGACTTTTGTATCAATTTTATTTGATTTGATGATGTGGAAGGTCAATGAACCTATAGCCCATTTTTGAAGTATTACATTTTCCCCCTCTTTGAATCACTATGTGAAGTGTAGTGGTTCAAAGATTAATCAGTGTATGATAAAGATGTTTGAAATTGATTTGAAAGATGAATTGATTTCGAGACAAAAACTGATTGAAAGATTTGAAGATGTTGTTATTTAGGTCCTAGTTGACCAAAGAATCAAGATGATGCTAGCTATATCAATAATGAACTAGTGATTACGAAGAAGTGTCAAAACACCTAATTTTGAACCTTATGATTACGAAGAAGTGAGTGACCTGATTCCAGACCTGATCATCAAAAAGAATCATAGTGGTATCACATCTAAACCCTTCATTTATAAAGAACCAAGGAAATAAATCTAATGAACCGATGGTTATGAAAATCTAGTACAATTCACAAGATAAAGAAAATACCAGATTGATATGGATCTCGATGAATCTAATATGCCCCAAGCGATGATCCATTTTCCCCAAATGACGAGGTCTTGTGATGAATCAACAATTAGACATGGTTGTTGTCTTGATTACTTTACACATTTGATTGATGTGAAATACCTATTTATGCCTGACTATGGACCTCAGAATTTAGCCATATACACAACATAGTCATTGCTTGATCATCAAATCATGAAGATGAGTATGAATTACTGAATCACGAAGATTCTATCGATTTGACTTGTTGCCTCCTAATTAGTTGGGGTGTTTGAATTACTCTGAGAATGAGAGCCAATAACAAAAAGACCAAACTAAGACAAAGGATTTTTGAAAACTTGAAAGATGAACAAATTGCAATTAATATAGAATGAGTATGCAAATGTAATCTAAGAATGTAGAATGCAGAGTTAATCTAAGAAACTTGAAAGAGATATGAGAATTAAGCTATTAACAATAAGAAAACTATGGTAATATGAGAATGCAATTACACTAAATGAGAACTAAACTAATATGCAATGAAAGCTTTGAAAATGTGAGAGAATTGAGACAAAAATTCACTATAGTTTATGTGCTCTAAAATTGCCTCTCTAGAAAGGAGAGAAGGTTCATAATATAGACAAGCCTAGAGGAAGGAGGGAGAGTTTCTTGAAATGAAATGGCTGACTCTTCATTTCCATGGAGGAAGGTGAGACAAAAATGAAGAATTATTTAATTAAAAGAATAAATTATTGCCACATGGGTGGCTTTTCAAATTATTGGAATTATTAAATTCAAATGAGAGATAATCCATTCAAATAACCAAATAATATTAAATCCTTTTATGTGTATTAGCTAAAGGGGGTGGGTTTAATTTAATTTAAAGCACTTAGGAGTTTAGAATTAAATTAATTAATCATAGGGATTATTTAGCCAATAAAGTCAAATACTTAGGAATTAATTATAGTGTGTGATTAACGCAATTTAGGGTTTTTGCATTTGACACCAAGTCAAATAAAGTCAGGTAGGAGAGAAAATTGCCTAGTAAAATAGGACTTTAACGATGTAAAATTTGAGGAATGCACCAAAATTGTTTAGATTTGTAAAGTGCCTATTTTAGGGCATTACATTCTCCCCAATTTGAATTGATGTTTGAGCAATGCATTGATTCAAGGAATAGTCTGATGTGACAGATGATGAGAGTTTTAGGATTATCATTGGAATAGAGCTTAACCCTCAGAAGTCGATGTTAGGATGCCAAGACACCGATCAGAATGAAGCATGATTCTTTGAAGCTTAAGTTAGATTATGAAGACCTCAGTCGGATTACCACTTGAGAGAAGACTAGAATCAAGGTTAGATTGCCCCAATCCCTAGAACGAGATTCAATCCTTTGAAGTTAGGGTTAGATTGCCCCAATGCCCATTGATCAAATCATGACAGATGCAGATTTAAGAGTATCTCTAGAAAAAAGCTTAGCCCTTCGAGACCTAGGTTAGATTGCCCATATAAAGGTCCAAAAGAGATTTTGAGAGCCATCTCTAGAATGAAGCTTGACTTTCAAGAATTAGGGTTAGATTGCCCCAATACCTAATGAGATTCCAAGAACCATCTCTAGAATGAAGCTTGATCCTTGAGGATCCAAGTTATATTGCTCAAATACCTAAAAGATTGATTACAAGATGACAAGATGTGAGGTACAAAGATGCCCCTAGGTGAAGAGATGCCCCAAGCAAGGAGGACTTTGATTTGGATCAGATTGATGTGAGATTGGTTTGAAAAGATTCAACAATGCAATCATCCTACCCCCTTGGGAGTGAAATCGAAAGATGACATGTCCAAAAGATGATTGACAACAATAGGTTGCAGATAGAAGAAATCAAAATAGATTCAAGAAGATATAGAAGCAATGTGGAGCAATTTAGAGGTCTTGTTGAACAAGTTTGACTAGATTTGACTAGAGTTGATTTGATGAAAAAGATGAAGAAGCTAAGAAAATGATGATGCCACGTGATTTTGGTAAGAAAATGACATCAGAAGGGTGACTACACAAGCGTCTGATCCCAAACGATACCAAAATTTTAAAACATGATTTTGAGTGATCTAGAGATGTTAGATTTCAATTTCAATCCCGAAAATGGATTCAAAATGGTTGATTTAGCCAAGGGTAAAGTTTTTGCGCAAAATAGAGCACTTTTGAAAATTAGGTCAAAAGCTATATAAGGCCCAGAGGGGTCATTTTCAATTCATTATTTACTTTGTATTCTAGCAAATTTGAGAGCTCTAAGAAAAATGGAGAGTGTTCTAGTGCATACAAATCAATTCAAGTGCTCCCAATGCCATAGCCAACCACTGGAGTATGACCCACCTATAAGTAGTCGACAAACCATCCTACATTTCAAGTTTTTGATTCTTTTTCGGTGATTTAGGTTAGATTTTTAGGAGTTTTAGGCCATGTTCTTCAATCTTCACGCAAGGAAATAGTTTCCTCACGCTGGCCTCAGTCGCACCTCATGAGAGAAAATAGTTTCCTCACATGGGTTAGGGAATCTTCACATCAGGTAACTCTGTGTGCTCACATGAGCTGATAGGCGATGTCGCATGAGATTTCATCCTCAGGGATGAAACCTCATGTGAGATAGGATCTTGTCTCACATGGCAGAGAATGTTCACACAAGAAGCTGATGTATTTTTGTAGAGTCTTTGTCCAAATTTTCATGAAATCAGCCAAGTAGAGCATCCCAGAGTCATGCTTAGGATAGATGCATAGCCTCACTTGTCGTTGTTCCTTTGAAAACCACCATATTGAGATATTGATCCAATGTCATCACTCGTTTTATAGGTTGATATCCCAAATGTCACATTCCAATCTCACCATCTAGTCATTGGTGAGATGCTGTAGAGATTGACAGACGCAGAGGGTGCCCACATCGATGGGCTAGGATTGGGTTACTTGCATGATATACTTGACATTTAGGTAAATCATGATCTACTGGATGCACTGGTCGAGCATTTCCATTAGGAGACAAACACATTCCACTTGCCAATGGGGGAGATGATGGTGACCCTTGAGGACATATATAGGATATTATGCATACCATTCCATGGGGCCCACATGGAGTATGACATACAGCCGAGGGTAGGTACACTGGCATTGAGGGCCATATTCAGGGATGAGCTAGTGATGGGCCGAGCCATCTCATGGGAGGATTTGGTTAGTAGGTATGGAAGAGGACATAGATTAGTAGTGGTCCTTGCCATATTTTTGAGCTATTACTTAGTACCTGATTGAGGACAACATGGTTTGGAGTGCGGCTAGGGATGTATGTTGCAGCGGATGCTGGATAGACCAGTTGTTAGATTTGGATGGGACAAGTGCATGATCACATAGATGTACCATAAGATGCACAAGATAGTGTATTAAAGTGCACAGATCATGGATGTTGGTGTTTTTGTTTTTCAAATTTGGGCTTGGGAGCATTTCCCCGTATGTTGGTTGATATTCCATGATACACGATAGCCTCTAGAGCTATACATTTATAGATATCTAGGCCTGATGACTCAGCTAGCATTGGATAAGAGGGAGAAATGGTGAGGGAACCTAGATGACATGGTAGTAGTCATATGGAGGCCATGGGTGGATACAAAGGTCTAGGATGATACATAGTAGGAGCTATCCCACATGTTCATCTCATGTCCACTGATTGGACATACTATTAATGTCATTATGTGCATTCTCATTACATGAGTTATGCAACAGTTTGGGAGGTCACAGGACCTCTCATAGGAGTACTACACATACACCCTATTTGCTGATGAGATGAAGAAGGGATGGCAGCCTGGGTTAGATAAGGGAAAATACATAATTTATACACAGGTACCTTTAGTGAGGTGGGATTACATGGTAGATGTCACCAGTGTAGGGGTGATAGTTGCATATAGAGATCACATCCTAGCCCACCCATATCCCCGATTCATAGATTTTGAGAGCATGGGCTAGAGGGGATAGCGATAGGTAGTATAGCCTATACACTAGGGACATGGACCACAACAACCTGCACAATAGTAGGTTGTATAGTAGCAGACGATACCACAGCAAAATCCCGCATAGTAGTAGCCTACGCAACATCAATAGCAGAGGGTTTTGAGATTGAGGAGTGGGTAGATCCTGATCCCACCTAGGACTATAGGTTCAGATGCAGGTGCTGGCAGCAATGGGACCTAGCAGAAGTCTAATAGACAAAAGATGGGGGATCTATCATAGTAGAAGCCTCATGACAAGGAGGCACAAGTTGATGACATAGTTATGTAGGACCCACATATAGGAGGATAGGATGCATAGGTTCAGGAGGTTCTATGGAAGATTTGAGAGCTGATATAGTAGGCCTAAAGGGAGAGGGGTGACTTTCATACACAGGTCATCATACAGGAGACCCAGGTGGCTGATACAGAGCAGGAGATCAGAGAGCTCCAGGAGGAGCTAGTGAGGTCATGAATAGAGACCAAATATGAGGCTGCTTAGGTAGCCTACTACTATGAAGCATATGTCAGCATCATTCTAGATTTAGTAGAGTAGGTGCCTCCATTCTCTGAGTATGCCAAAAAGTATAGGGACCTCCACCACTGGGACCACCACCATAGGCACCTCCATAGGCACCTCCTCTAGGAACACCACAGGGACCTCCACCTCCACCTCCTCCAAGTGGTGATGGGTAGAGTTAGACTATCTTGATATATCCATTGTAGCCCATATTTTGATACTGTGCTCGAGTAGCACCATTCTTTTTGTACATGACATTGACATTGACCCAGATATATATATGAGATCATCTTTTTGATATCATTGTACTTATTTATATATTTCTTTGATGTTGATGTTTATGAGATGTTTTCCTATATGATTAGATGTATGGATTAGATATGGGATGCTCATGATTTCTTTATGATATGCAGATGCACATGTTTTATATGATATGTATGCAATGTGAAATGTGAAATGTAATGTATAATTTGATTTATGCTTATGATGAACGTACATGTTATGCATATGTAGATGTAAAATGTATGTGATGAGTTTATGGATGCAAATTAAAATGAAATGCAATGTATATGGTACTAATCATCTCATGTGGGATGTTGCAACATATAATAGGTTCTAATCAAAAGGATCCTTTGAAGATCAAGAATGAAGACTAGACACTTGTGCAGTCAAGATGAACCTAGGACAAGAGATGAGAACCTTTAGTGAAGAGATCCAGAGGAGGATGATGAGATAAGCACCACAACACTATCTCAATGCAAGCCTAGAATGAAAAATGCAAGCCTTAGAATGAAAATGTGACCCCCAGGACTTGGTTGTTGGACCCATCGTATTATCATCATAGAGTTTTTAGGTACAAATGAGCACAAGATGCCATACAATCCTCATTGACATTGCAATCATGAGAATATGAATATGACATAAGTCTTAGATTTGTCAGAATGAGGTGTAAGAATTAAGGCATAAGAAGCCAAAATGATCTGAACACCTATTCCTTTTAATTTAGCAAGTTAACATAAGCATCAAAGTATAGTTTCTAGAATGACCTGAATTTTGCTTACAGACAAACACACAAGACACATAGGAGTTACTCCTTTTTCCAAAGAATGCTTGTAGTGATCCTTACATTCACTTAGCAGGACAAGCATTTGCAATTTCACTTGTACCAGAAAAAAGCCACTCAAACAAACAAGGAGAAGAACCAACCTCACCAAAGTTTCCATATGAAAGGAGTCGAGGTACCCATGGCCACCCAACATGAGATGAAGGCTCTCATAGTGGACACCCCTCATACGGATTCATTAGATCATTGAAACTAAACTAGCAAACATAAAGCTAAAAAAGATCATGCCTCTAGTCTTCACATCTCTCGGTCCAAATAGATGTCTTGGAGTTGCTCGAGGACGAATGCCAAAGCCAAAAGAAAAAATAGACAAAAAAGAAAGCTCAACACACTTCAAAGAATCATAAATCTAGTGTTTTAGTTTTAGTTTAAGTTTGTGCTCAAGCGGATTGAAGTCAAATCAGAAGTACAACACAAGAAGTCTCAACAGGATGGCAATAGTAGGACACAGTGTGAATCAATGGTGACTGGCATGAGAAACCATCTTGAAGAGAAAATCAAAGTGCTAACAAAGTATCAGTAGGAAGACACAGCGAGTGATGCTGGTGGCCGATAGAAGAGAGATCCTCAAGGAGAAAGATCTCAGGAGTACTAGTGAAACATCAATAAGAAAATGTAGTGAGAACCACTAGTGACTGATGTATGAGGGATCCTCAAGAAGAAAGATCCAAGTGATAGCTAGGTATCAATAGGAAGACACAAGAGACCCTCAAGAAGAGGAATCTTGATAATAGTTGGGTATTAGCAAGTCGATGTAGTGATAACCACTTGTGACTGATGCAAGAGAGCATCTCTAAAAGTGATAGAATAGTGTCCCCTAGGCCAGGGAGGTGCCCCCAAGTGTGACCAGTTCCAATCCATGTAGAGTTGAGGAAAATCTTGAAGATAGCTGAAGGTGAAGGCATGAGCTAGCAAAGCGAAAATTGAACTAAAGTAGGAAATAGACTAAAGTAGGAAACCAAGGAAAGCAAGGAAAGAAAACTAAAGAAGAAATGATGGAAAGGAAACTAAAGCTTAAATAAAGGTAAGCGAGAAGCAACTACACAGAGCCAAGGGGTGCTGAGATGAGTATAGCTTCAAGGAATAAGAGGCACCTATTTACAAGGTTGTCACCATCTTGGTAGAGATTCTATTTTTGTTACCATGACATCTGTTTACCAGGTTTTCATCAATGGCACATTTTCTCTTTTTCTATTTTTCTTGTACATTTCTCTTTTTAATTTTTTTGTATTTTTCTCTTCTTCTTTTTTTTGTATTTTTCTCCTTTTGTATTTTTTCACTTTTCCATTTTTTTGTATTTTTTGTATTTTTTTTTTTGTGTGGTATTATCAAGGTGCCTATTTACTAGGTTTTCACCAGGTAAATAGATACATCGAAGCACCTGTTTGCCAGGTTTTCACTAAGATGATCATTTTTTCTGGACATTTTGTAATTTTTAGGATTTTTTCATAATAAAGTATGTATGAGCATACAGAGAATGTCTCAGCTATAGAATCTTTTCATGTGTAGAGCATTGATTAGCTCTTTAAGTTGTTCTCCATCAGTGGAGGAGAGTTAGTAAGCACCAGACCCAAATGCTAGAGCAATAATATATGGACCAAGCCAGTTTGGTTCAAATTTTCATTTCTAGATCTGCTGTTGCTGATTTTTGGGGTTTTCTCTTAGGACAAGATCACCCACTTGGAATTCCCTTTGTCTGAATTTCTTATTGTAGGCCTTAGACGTTCTCTTTCTATATGCTCAAAGATGATTGAACGCTAGCTTGTGATGTTCATCTAGTAACTCTAGCTCTTTTAGCCGGGATAATCTATTTTCTTCATCAGTGATGAGGCCCCTTAGAGAGACTCACAATGTAGGAATCTTGACCTCAATAGGCAATACCACATCTTGTCCATAGACCAAGGTGAAGGGAGTGGCCCTCATTGGTTTTTGAATGCTTATTCTATAGGCCCTTAAAGGCAGATTAATCTGAAGGTTTCACTCTCTACTAGATTTATAAACTCTTATGTGCAAGATTTTGAGGATTGTCTTATTAGAAGCTTCTTGTCCATTACCCTAGGGATAATAGATAGATGACCAATGCTGAATGATTTTGAATTTTGTGCATAACTCTTTCAAGTCCTTTTTCTTGAATTTTCCCCCATTATTAGTGATAATTGATGAGGGTACAACATATCTATAGATAATATAATTAAATATAAACATAACCATAGACTTTCCATTAGCTATAGTCAGAGGGATTGCCTCAACCCATTTAGTAAAGTAGTCTGTAGCGATGATGATGAACTTGTGTCCTTTGGAGGAAGACATATGTATCTGACCCACCAAGTCAAAGGCCCATTGCTGAAATGGCCAGAAACTGATGAAAGGAATAAGCTCTTTAGCAGGAGCATGGATCAAATTTCCATGAAATTGACAATGTTTACAAGTCTTGGGATATTGAATAGCTTATTTCTCTATATCTGGCTAGTAGTAACCAGCTCTAATAAGTTTATGGACTAACATTAGACCACTTGAATGAGACCCATAGATACCTTCATGTACCTCAGCTAACACACATTTGGACTCATCGATTTCTAGACACCTAAGGAGGGTACCGTCTAGGCCCCATCTATACAAGTCATTTTCTATGATGACATATCATGAAGCATTACAAATTAGGTGATGCTTTTCATTCTGAGTGTAGATGTCTAGAATGATTTGGTCATAGAGATATGAATAGATATGGTGGTAGTGGGATGAATCATGTCCAATGACTGAACAGATCATCCTAGATTTGGGAATGTCATAGGCTAGGTAGCGTAATGTCTCCACCAGGAATTCATGTTTAAAGTAATTTTATGGCATCTGTAACATTGATCCAAGAGTGGCCATAGCATCAGTTGCTTTATTATCCACCCTTGGAATTTGCTGGAAGGAAATGTGTGCAAAATACTGTTTGAGATCATCGACCATTCATTTGTAAGGCAATAGCTTGTCATCTTTTGTTTGATAGATATCATTAACTTCATTGATGACCAACTGAGAGTCTCCAAAGACCTTGACATCATCCACATGTCATTTAATGGCTATCTTTGTATCATTGATGAGAGCTTCATATTCAGTGAACAACATTTTATAAGTGTTAGGCAGTGAATATATTTGAGGTGTAATAAATAGAATACCTACACCTGATCCTTGCTAAGTGAATGATCCATCAAATAACATGCTCCATTCTTGATGTGTGAGATGCATGATGGATTCATCAGGGAATTCAATTTTTAATGGCTGATGATCTTTCAGAGGAGCTTCTACCAACTGATCAACAATCACTTGTTCTTTGATAGTTTTTCTTTCCATGTACTCAATATCAAATTCAATGAGTATCATAACCCATTTTCCTAGTCTACCTATGAGGGAAGCCTTGTTCAACAAGTATTTTAATGGATCAATTTTTGCAATGAGTCTTGTATTGTGAGCAAGCATTTAGTGCTACAAATTCTATGAAGCAAACACCACTACTAGACAAGCTTTTTCAATGATAGAATAGTTCATTTCATAAGAGACCAATGTTCTACTAATATAAGAAATGGCACTCTCTTGGTTGTTCTAATCCTCTTGAGCCAACAAAGCACCCAGAGATGTGTATGTGGCTAAGATGTAGAGTATGAGTGGCTTCCCATGAATAGGAGGCATTAATATAGGTGGATTGGCAAGATATTGTTTAATTTGAGTGAGCCCTCTGTTACATTCATCATTACATTGATAATTCACACCCTTATGCAAAGTTTTTGTGAATGGTTGTGACTTGTCAGCCAATTGTGCAATGAAGCACCAAATAGATTGTAGCCTTCCCTAAACTCCTATCATCTGACTGATGTTCTTTAGTGGAGGCATTTCCATAATAGCTTGAACTTTCTCGGGATCGAACTCTATGCCCTTAGCTAAAATGATATAACCCAAGATTTTTCCAGAAGTAACACTGAATGTACATTTTTTCAGATTGAGTCTAAGAATAAATTGTTCCATCCGATCAAGTATGGGACCCAAATCTGCAAGATGATTTTTTCACTACATGCTTTTGTCCAAAGTGTCATCTATGTATTCTTCCATTGTTTTATGCATCATATGATGGAAAATAGTAGTAAGAGCTCTTTGATATGTTTCTCTAGCATTTTTTAGCCCAAAGGGCATGACATTCCAGTACAAAGTGCCCCAAGCACATGTAAAAGTAGTCTTTTCTTGATCTTTTAGTGTAATTTTTATATGATTATAGCCAAAGAAGCCATCCATCAGGGAATACATTTCCTAGCCTATTGTCATATCCACTATCATGTCAATATTAGGTAGTGGGAAGTCATCTTTTGGAGACACCTTATCTAGATCTTAGAAGTCTGTGCATACCTGAATGGATTTATCATGCTTGGTGACTGGAACAATATTTGAAATCCATTCTACAAAGTCAATAGCTCTTATGAAACCATCCTTAAGAAGTTTTCTAGCTCAGCTTTGAGTAAAAGTGCCATGTGTGGATGCATCTTTCGAAGCTTTTGTTTGATAGGCTTAACACCTGGTGAAATGGATAGATGATGCATGATTAGATTGGGATCCAATCTAGTCATATCAGAGTATGTCCATGCAAAGTTTATTTTCTTGCTTTGAAAGAAGCTAGTGAACTCTTCCTTCTCTTTTACAGATAATGATTGTGCTAGATGAATGATTTGCGGAGAAGCCTTTGTACCAAAATTCACTAGTTGTGTCAATTCAATTAACACTGATGATCTCTCCTAAAAATGGCTTGGAAGTGTATTAAGTATCTAATCCTTGGGCACCTCAAAGAGGTTTTCACCCTTGGATACATCTTTTATTTTTACTTTTTTTGGCTCTAACACTACCACAATGTGGTTTTCACCATCAGAGCACCTATTTTTTCTTCTTTTAATTTTATGACTAAGATACTTGATATCTGCCTCTTTCATACTAATACTACTTTCACTGGTGGAGGACATTATAGGTTCAATAACATGGAGGTAACAAGCTAGAGTGTAATCATTCTGGAACATTATGACTTCGTTGGATGAGGAGGGGGAGTTCCACTTTATCACCTTAGGATTTTGAATCAGAGAGAAGTGGCGGGTTCAATGGCATTCATAGTATAATCATCAAAAGCACAAACAAGCAAGTCAAGACCTAGAGTGATCTCATCCAAAGGAGCATTTAAATCCCTATGAGACCCCACATCAGAAGTAGAGGACAAGTTAACACCAATGGCATCTAATTTATGCATCCTAACACTAGACCCTAAACCTACTTCGAGAGGGTTTTCAAATGTATGCACCATGTCTATATCTTTATCACAAGTAGAATCAGAAAAAGAGTCAAACTCATACTCATGTGAGTCAGTGATACTGGGTGTGGTAATTCCATTAGCACTAGTTGTACCATCTAACTCATGTTCTTCTTTTTCAGTATTGGAAGTTTGTTCTTGTTTGAATCTTTCTTGAAAGAGTAATGACATGTACGATTTACCCACAAAACTAGGGTCAGTAGCTTGTATTTCCATTCACTAGTCATATGTCAGCGGGGTGATTGAGGAAGTCTCATTAGAATTAGTTTTAGCTTCCACCTAGTGGATAGGTATGATAGGCTCATTAGGTCCCTCAAAGAGTGCAACAAAATTCGGAGGTTTGGGATAGGGAAAGATGTCTTCATCAGAACTAGCCTCTAGATTTATCACTGAAGTAGCATTTTCAAATTTTGGTTCAACTTCAGCTTCAGCTTCAAGCACAAACTTGTTTATCCCTAAATGAAAGGGGATCTTTTTGAAACATAAGCTAGTAGTATCTTTTGTGTGGTGACCTATGGCTTCAATGGGTTTTAGCAAACCATTGTCATTCATTCCTATAGGACCACTTCCTTTATAGCTGAAGTGCTTCATGATCTTGAAGGTTTCATTGTATGGCTCTTGCTCTAAGTTTGGAGTTGGAGTAGTTGTTTCAGATGTTTCTTTCCCTTTATAGACCCAAGCTATGATAGCTCTTTCTTCATCCTCATCTTCTAATTATGTAGAGGCTCACATAAAGGTGCCATCATAAACTGTTTGAGGAGAGTCATTAGAAGATTTTTTACTCTCAGAAGGTCTCCCATAAGAGTGTGGAGATAGATGGAGTGAATCCAGTGATAGCACAAGTTCAATTTGATATCCTCCCATTCCTATATCCTTAAGTTTCAGAGTCTGCTCTATTTTTTTCATCTTGGCATCATAGAATTTAGTGGACTCTCTATTAGCTTGGACAAAACTATCAATAGACTGTGTGAGTGTGTTGCAAGAATAGTTGGTATTAGTAGGCACAGTGACTTCTACTCCATGGAATGGCAACTTGATGCATTGATGGTATGTAGATAGAACTTTTGGCATCTCATGAATCTATGGTCTACCCAACACAGGACTTGACAAATAACATCTCTCTCAATAGGTCCAGCGCAGATGGGTAACACAACTAAGCCTTTGGATTTTTGCTCTTCTTCATCATAGGCTTTGATAGTAATCTTCTTGTGGGAATCTATGCAATCCTCATCATAACCTAGCTAGGTAAGAAACTTAGTAGAATAGATATTTAGACCAACACCATTGTCAATTAGCACTCAGTAGACATGCTTTGGGCCTATCATGACCTCTATATGCAAGGAAGAATTATGTAGATGGCTCAGAGAGTGATCATCTTCTTTGGAAAAGGAAAAATAATGAGGTGAAGTCAAATGACCCACCACAAATTGGAACTGGTCAAGATCAAGATCTTTAGTGACATTTTACTTTGTGAGGGTTTTATCCAAGATTTTCCTATGAGCAGGGGAGATCTTCAACAACTCAAAAATGGTAATCTAAGTGTTGGTTCATTGGATTTGATCTAAGATTCTATAACTAGAAGTGCTAGGCATAGGGACCAATTTCAAGGCTTTGTTGGTAGGACCAGCAGCAGTCTTATCTGCAATTTTTTTTGTAGCAGATACAGGAGGATCAGGGCCTTTCAGAACAATGCTTCCATGTGATCAAGTAACAACATTGGCATAGTCTTGAGGTTGTTCAAATTTAGAAGAATGAGACACAAAACTTTGCAAGATTAAAGTAGACTTAGGTTTGGGAGCATCTCCACTCCCCTTGATAGTAACCACATCACAATACTCAACTTCAATAGTTTCAATCATATTGATGACATTATCATTGGTAGTGTACATGTGGTTAACCTTGGCATTGGTATTCTTATCCTTGGAGGATTCACCCTTCTCATGAGGAGGAAAGGGGTCCTTAAATGCCTGATGGTCTGAATTCTTGTTATGGCTATCTAAAATAATGTCACCATTTCCAATCAGGTCTTGAACCTTATGTCATATCTGGAGACAAGTAGAAGTCTTATGACCAATGTTTTAGTGATAATAATAGTATGCATTGTCATTCCACCAATGAGGTCATGGTTGCGGGTCATAGAGATGATTTTCCAAAGGAGCGAGTATCTGATTCTGCACAAGAGTCTTATAGACCACATCAAGAGGCTCTCCCAAAGAAGTGAATTCATGCTTGGGTTGAGAGGCCCAAGGTTTGTTCTTAGAAAATCTTTAAGTTTTTTGACTATCCATTGTGGTCTTTTCAATAGCCTTAGCTGCTTGTATACTTGAAGTAAGATTAAAAATAGATTTTGAAGGCTTCACGGTGACATTGTCAACCACTCCATCATTTACAACATCTCTATTTGTGTTAACAACCTTTCCTTTTTCTTTGTTTGAGGAGAACCCTTGTTTATTGTCCTTATTCATGGTCAATTCCCCTTTCTTAACCATAAATACCTCTATCCTCAAAACTTTCTTAATCATGTTTTCAAAAGTTAGAGGACCTTGTAGTTGCACTTGATATCCAAAATCTGGGACAAGATTGTCCAAAAAGATGTCAAGTTTCTCAGACTCAGGTAGTTTGCGAGGATACTTCATGCAAAGTTGTCTCTGCCTTTAGAGAAAAGACAAGAAAGGCTCTCCTTGTCGCTATTTCAGATTACACAAATCATGGATGTTGATAGGATGTCGAATGTTGTGCAAATAATGTTGAAGGAATAGATTAGCGATCTCGTCAAAAGTCTTGATCTTAGGGGGTAATCGACAAAACCACTCCATAGCTAACCCACCCAAGCTATAGGGAAAGAGTTGCATAAGATATGTTTGATCATGTATGAATTCCATTGACAAAGCACCAAACTCCCTCAAGTGATCTTGGGGATATGTAGTACCCAAGTACTTGTCATATTTAGGAAACTCCACTCCTTGGGGAAAAGGAGGCATGCGAAGACTCTTGTCAAATGGAAAAGGGCATATGTTGTCCATTCTGAATTATTGTGTGGGCTTATCCTTATCCTTTGCAAGTTGGCTAATCTGGTCTTACATATTCTGAATCATCTTTTGTAGCTTGGTGGTTTCATTCTCTTCTTTAGCCACAAGTGTTTCAACTTGATAGTTTAGAGGTAACTTGGCCCCTTGTTGAGCCAACTCAAGAAAGTACTTCTCCTTTTCCTCTAGAAGGAGGATCTCCATCATTTTAATAAGACTCTTATTAGCTTTAGTAGTAGCTATATCATTTTGAGTTATCATGTTATCTCCATTACCAAGAATCTCATAAATGCTTAGCATTTGGTCTTGTTGCTGATCATCTTGGTTTTGGTCATATGGAGGAGGGCGATAGTGATATGGTTGTTGATGGCCTTGAGATTTTTTTTGGGATAGATCATCATTGTGGGATTGATTCTGATCATGTTGAGATTAACCAGGATATTGGTCACTCTAAGGTTGCTCATGAGTCTTGTTGTACTCTTCCTGTTGGAAATCAAATGGGCCTCCCAACGTGTTAGTGTGGGATTGTGTAGTGTGTGTAGACTCAAGGAAATGATGTGAACAATGGAAAAAGGGCATAGCTAAGGTAACCTTTGGTGCATGAATAGGATCAAAAGGGTCAACTGGTTCGATATCATCAATACGTTAGGCCCAAGAAAGTGGTCTTTCATAGTCTTGTCGATCTTGGAAGAATGGGTTATGTTGCTCTGGGAACAACAATTTAGGTTGACTTTGAAACAAAGGATTAAAACACTATTGGAATGCTGGTTTTTGATCTAGACCAAAATCTGTGGTAGGAGATGAAGATAAAGATTCAAGTGAGCTTTCTATGAAGATTCTCAGTGAGGGAGAATGTGAGGATTCCTCTTGATACTCAAGTTGGATAATAGGTTTGGAATGACCTCTTCCTTGGTCATGATATCAACCTCTACCTTGTTTGATTCCATGAATGGGGAAAGTGTTGCCACTTCTTGTCATAATTGGCATAGACGAAGATGCGATGAGAGAAGACTTGGGATAATGCTAGAACTCTATCTCTAAGATAGAAAAAAGGAGATAAAGGCTAGAACAACTGAGATGTGAGATGCACTCAGCATGAATCACCAAAAGGATGGCTAGAATGGCTGAGTTGATACTATCATGATGCAAGGTACAAAATCACAATGAGATAAGACAAACAAAGGAGAGACAAAATGAGCCACAACAATAATCAATCAGTTCTCAAATCAAGACACTCTATTGGCAAGTTGGATATACTAATGTATATGACTTAATATAGTGTCTTCATTATGGCAACAAAGTCATATAGTAGTTTGGATTCAGTGCAATTTTTAAGAAGATCAAAAATTAGCTAAGTGTTAAAGACTGGACAATATACAGAGTACCTGAGACTCAGAGCATCAATGCATGTGTGTACAATGGAGTTATGATGTGTACCCTAGAAGTTAAGTCAGTTGGACTATATTCATGCTTAGTCTATGATTGCATGATCAGATATACAAGTACGAGAAAAATATAGGCAGTTGAAGTTGCACAACCAGTGTGTTCCAGTGAAGAATAGAGTAAGCAACCGATTGTTATCATTTTCAGTTGTGGTTATAATCTAATGATGTAAATGCTATGCACCCATTGTAATTAGGTTTTTGACATGTATATATGTTTTTTTGTAAACAAGCTTGAGCTAATTCATTTGGAAGCGTTGCATGTAATAGTTTTAAGGGTCGACCTAGTTGTTTCTTTTGTATGTGCATATAAGTATGAGATGCGCCCATTTTAAATAACATGGATGTTGAAAAAGAGTTGTAATAAGTAGAGAAAAAGTGTGAAAAGACACTATATGATGTATTAGAGATTTTTTCAAGAGGTCAAAGCATCAGCGCATGAAAGGAACTGAGCTTACAAGTAGTGTCATAGTGATAGTTCATCCAGCAGATATAGTGTGTATATGAGATCAAAAGGTTGTAGCCTTCACCACTTGAGTAGTGAGCTCTAGGACAATGTGTCCACTTCCCTAACAGGGACTATTGTAAAAGACTCCTAATAGGGTTTGAACCTTAACAAGGTCTACTATACTTAATACTTTCTAAAGAAACTCCTAACAGGGTTAAGGATCTTCTAACAAGGATCACAAAAAACTAGTACAAAATATTAATGGGTGTTAATTCCCACCGGGGTTTTTACCTATTTGGGTTCCCCTGTAACCATATTGGTGTCATGTGTTGATTTCATGTTTCATGTGTATATGGATGTTTATTTCAGTACTTAAGCATTTAAGTTCAGTTTAAATATTAAAGCTAAAAGATAAAATATAATGAACACTGATTCACCCCCACATCTCACTATTCCCATTCCTAATAATTGGTATTAGAGCTTGGTCCTCAAAAAAGAAGTATAATCACTTGAGGAGATCATGGAAAAAGAAGAAATGAAACATCTGAAAGGAAATCTTGAAGTTTCTCTTGAAGACTTGGACAAGTCCCAAAGAGAAATTGAAGAACTAAACGAAAAATTTAGAGATGTTGAACTAGCTATCAAAAGGCTAAGAAAGGATCTGAAAGAATGTTCCACGAGTGATTTGGGAATAATGGTCAAGAAGTTGAATGAAGAAAATGCATTCTTAAAAGATCAACTTCAAGAACTTGATGATAAGTTGATTAATAATCAGGAAGTCCTTAATGAACAAATCAAAGAGAACCTTCAACTTAATGAAGAATTAAGGTAGGAAAACATGGAAATCTTGGAGCTAAGGAACATCAAACAAAGCTTGGAGTCTGAATTGAAAGATGCAAAGAATCACATTGACAAATTACACACCAGTTTTGATTTGATAGAATCTTAGTTGTATGCAAGAAGAGCCAAAGGAGACACTACCTACATTGGATACAATGAAGCAAAAAATTAGATTGACATCATGCAAGAAAGAAAAAAAGACCCTAGTGATGCTAAGAATACTGAAGATCAAACCAAAGATAATGATAAACCACCTAAGAATGAGTACAAGCCAATAGACCACACTTTTTTTTCATGTAACAAGCATGGACACATAGCAAGGAACTGTACAGAGGTAAGACCTTTTAATGGTTACTATTATTCATGAAATAAATTTGGTCATAGAGCTATAAATTGCAAGACTAGTAAAAAGAAAAAGATTCACCATGATCAGAGAAATCATAATCAGACAAATATAAGAAGTCATCAAAATGTTACATGTTAGATATGTAACTATAATGGTCACCCAGCTAGACAATGTAAAATGGTGACTCATGTCAATGCACCGAGGAATATAAGGCCTCCAGTCATTTGTCACTCTTGTAACAAGGTTGGACATATCTTAAAGTTCTGTAGATCAAGGATGAAAGGTCAGGAAAGCCCTAAAAAGACCAAAGAACTAGCACTGGATCCCGAAGGAGAAGTCGAGTTTGTGAAAACCTCAGAAGATGTGAGCATGATTTGGTCAAAAGTAAAGAAAGATAATGTCAATGTGTATGTATTGGATGCATCCACAGTGGATGCACCCTCTACATTTGCATGAATGGCCCTTAGGGTCATAGGGGGAGCTAATTTAGCTCTAAACCCCTATGTGGCTGGTATACTCACTCTCTAAGTATGTGCCTTTGAACTTAATCTCTTGGAGAATAAAGGAACCTTCATGCATGAGTGCACATACTGATTGTTTATAGAACAAAAGTTGGAAATCTTTAAGTGATAGCTTCGTTTACGCGGCAAGCATTAATGGCAGAATTTTCACTTTAAGTTCATAGAAATCTTTTTCATTACTCATTGCATTCAAATTTAGAGCGACTAGAGATTAGAAAGAGCTTTAGAAGTTATTGTGAAGACTTTTAGATTAATCTATTAGTGGTTAGTAGTTCATTTGATCGGTTGCAAAAACCCTAGTTCATCGTGTCAATTCAAAAGTCTTCAGATTATCTTAGAGAACATTTGGAAAGAGATAAAACAAGTAAGTGATGGTCACTCCCATAGTATTTGATGTTGTAGAAAAGAAAAGATATGTGTTTAAGAAGCATCCATTTAATTCTACCCTAGATGACTTAGAGGGAGCATTCTCCTTCATGCCTATGGGTGTTATGCATGTCAAAGACATTAGGACATACATTTACTGTAAGAAGGAACCAGTATGACTCGACAAATTGAGGGCGCACATGGAAACCATGTTAAAACTATACAAAACCTTCTTAGATGAATATGTGAAGTGGAATGATCACCCTATAGTGGAGTATACTATGGCATATGATTTTTATGAGATAGAATGGATTAATATACTTTTAAGCAGAATTCATGATGACCTATTTTGGATAGGTGATGTTCTAGTAAGAATCATAATTGACCTAATATATGAGATAATAGGCCTATCTAAGATTGTCGTCATCCTTCCTATAGGAAAAGATGTCATAAATTTTTTTGAGAAAACATGTAAGTCAAGGGGTGATAGGCAATGGATGAAAATTGAGCCTATTGAGCAACTTGACATCTAATTGATGTCCATGATACTTGGATACAAGTTTCAACACACCAGCAGGGTGAATAGTGTGTCTGTGGGCACAATTCTAGCAATGATTAGACTTGTGAAGGAAGATGGAGAGTTCAATCTATGTGAGATCTTGTGTGCATAGTTGATTGATAACATCAAGGAAATCAAGCATGATAAGACCAAGATATTTAGCTTTGGGTCTTTGATCATTTACATGTACCTTCATATAGTTGGGAAAGTATCAGATTTGTAATTGGACAAGTCCATTCCAACCATGCCACAGATATCTTACAAGGCATCCACTATGAATAAATTAAGAGATTGCCTAACATTGGAGTTGAAGACCTTCAGGGTCGAGATGAAAATGAGGTACAAATTTCCAGAAAAAATTGTTGAGAAATACAAGGATACCATTTTTTTTATCATTGAAACAGATACAACATGCATGGAAGTAGTTGTACCTAGAACAAAGTGGATTCATCCACTTGGATATGAAGTAGATGAAAAAGTTTTAGAAGCATATGCTCAAGTATTTCTTTCAGCTCCTACTGACCCTAATGAGCCTAGGTGGGGTACTTATGAAGAAGAGACAAGGGAAATTGATGTAGTACTGAACAGCATAGAAACTAAGAGGAAAGCCTCTAAGATTATGACTAAGATACTCAGAATTAATGGAGTAACACAAGAAGACCTAGAAAAAGCAAGGGAAGAAAAGATTGCTTTGGAAATTGAGAGTGCATCCATAGTGGAAGCTAAGTCTGATGATCTCAAGATGAAAAAGGTAAAGATTGAGAAGACTGATGATCCAAAGGATAAATAGGGTAAAATTGATGATATTAGTCATGTGCCCATTATTATAGTTGACATTGAGTCCATAGATGCATCTCCTAAGATGCCCAAGAGGAGAAATCAAATTGCCACAAGTCACCCTTCAGCTAGAGCCACAAGAAGCAGATTGAAAAATGTGCAGCCACCTCCAAAAGTAGGATTCCTCCCTAGTCTTCAAGTGTTAAGGCCTAGAGTAGTAGAAGAAGGAAGGCTAGATTAGATAGCCAAGTTTTATGACAAATATCATGAAATTGATAAGTTAGAGATTCATGAGATTTTGATCAAATACATGATAAAATTCAAGAAGATACTTCTTGAATTGAAGACAGCTATCCCAGATAAGGTATGAGAGATTATGGATATCTTGAAGAGACAAGCCACTGAAGAAGACTTTAGAATTAGGGAACAAACACTGGATTACAATCTTCCAGTATGATCTATTGAATAAAAGACATTGTTATTGAATTTGGCAAAGCCGCACTTAAGGACAAAGATGAGAACACTACACATTATGAGCAAAGACTATGAGTTGATAACAAAGGAAATAGAGAAGGCCTTTGAGAAGGTATTCTTAGAGCAGCACATGAAACCTCCATCTGTGCCCATCACTCAAGCACCTAGTGAGCAAGACAAAGTAGTAGAGACCACTAATACACCATTTACAAGTTGTCGGGATTCAACACCTATAGTGGTAACACCTATAGAGGGAGTAAAGTCTGCACCCATGATAGAAACACAAAAAAATGATACAATCTTCATTGCTAATGTTTAGATTGCAATGGTGGCCATAAACAATGATTTGGATAAGTTTGAGGAAGCCTTTGTGAGAATACAAGAGATTGAAAATATATGTGGTGAAAATTCACCCAAGCTATAGGAAAAAGTATTAATATAAGATATAACAGGCCAAAGAGATGAAGAAGAGAAGGAAGAAGAAAATGAGGAAGAGGATACAAAAAAGAAAGCTTCACATGTGGTTACAATGATTGAGGTAATGGAAGTTAGCCAAAGATCACTTCTTACCCCAAAACCTTCAGTATCATTGTTGTCAAGTTTGACACTAGAAACCACAAGCTTAGACTCTTGGGGAGAAGAAAACCTGATTAAGATTAGTGTATTAGCTATGGAAAAGGCCAAAGAAAAACAAGTGATGAGAAATCCACTCATAGTAGAATCAATAAACATTCTGAACAATTTTTTGCCAGACAATAAGAAAGTGTCAAAGATACACTCTATTGATGATGTAAGTACAATCATCTCACATTTCAAAAGTAATTTCTCAAGCCTTGAAGAATCTGCATCCCTAGTTGTAGAAGAAAAAAACTTGAAGAAGAGGTTGAGTGAATTAATAAGGAACTTTGCACTTGACCTAAGCTTACTCAAGACTAGTCAAGCATCCTTAAAAGATTTTGCAGATTAAGGAAGAAGAGTCATTGCAGAATGCATGGATTGGGATCAGCTTACTGATGCCCATTTCAAGAAAATAAGAGAGGGAGAAGCTATGATTGAGAAAGTCAAGATTTCAGTGAAAGACACATCCATAGATGTAAACATGTGTAATAATGTATACCAAGGGAAAATAGATAAGATTGAGAAGGAAGAAAAAGAAATGTCAAAGATCAGGGCAAGGCAAACACAACTCAGGAATGCTCTTGCACCCTCATTAGCTATACCCAATCATAACATCAAGGACATAGACACCACAATGATAACATATGATCATGGTCCTAGCACTGAATTGAAGAAGATGGAGAAGCTACAATATGCATTATGCACACATCTCCAGATAGTAAACTCCTTGATCACATTTTAGAAGAAAGAGATCCAAAACATAAAGACAACATATTTAGATGTTTTCCCTTGGTAAGTATATGTAGATATAATCTTTGAAATACCTTTGTCATTAATTTCAAAGGGGGAGTTGTGTATAGAATATGGATCATAATATGTATAGGGATATATAAGTGTATGTATAGAAGACAAAAAGTTTTTTGTATTAAGGATAGTTAGCAACTTGGTCATATTCCTTTCTTGCCATCAATGACAAAGGGGGAGATTATTGGAAAGTTGGCTATACTTATCTATATGACTTAATATAGTGTTTTCATTATGGCAACAAATTCATATAGTATTTTGGAGTCAGCACACTTGTTAAGAAGATCAAAACTCAGCTAAGTGCTGAAGACTAAACAGTATATAGAGTACCAAACACTTAGAGCATCAATGCACATGTGTACAATTGAGTTATGATGTGCACCATATAAATTAAGTTGGATGGACTATATTCATGCTTAGTCTATGAGCACAAGATCAGATATACAAGTATGAGAAAGATACAGATAGTTGAAGTTGCATAGCCAGTGTGTGCCAGTGAAGAACGAAGCAAGTAGCTAATTGTTATCATTTTGAGTTTTAATTACAATATAATGATGTAAAGGCTATGTGCACATTTTAATTAGGTTTCTGACATGTATATATGTTTTTTTGTAAACACGCTTGATCCAATTCATTTGGAAGCATTGTATGTAATAGGTTTAAGGGCCGACCTAGTTGTTTCTTTTGTATGTGCATAGAAGTATGAGATGCACCCATTGTAAATAACATGGATGTTGAAAAAGAGTTGTAATAAGTAGAGAATAAGTGTGCAAAGACACTATATGATGTCTTAGATCTTTGCAAGAGGTCAAAGTATTAGTGTATCAAAGGAACTAATCTAACAAGCAGTGTCATAGTGATAGTTCATCCAGTAGATATAGAGTGTATCTGAGATCAGAAGGTTGTAGCCTTCAAAACTTGAGCAGTTAGCTCTAGGATAGTGCATCCACTCCCCTAATAGGGACCATTGTAAAAGACTCCTAACAAGGTCCAAACCTTAACAAGGTTTACTGTATGTAATGCATTGTAAATAAACTCCTAACAAGATTAAGTATCTTCTAACAAGGATCACAAAACACTAGTATAGAATATTAGTGGGTGTCAATTCCCACTGGGGTTTTTACCTATTTGGGTTACCCTATAACCATATTTGTGTCATGTGTTGATTTCATGTTTCATGTGTATATGGATGTTTATTTTAGTACTTAATCATTTAAATTCAGTTTAAAGATTAAAGCTAAAAGATAAAATATAGTCAAAATGTATTCACCACCCCTGTCAGTGTTCCCATTCCTAACACACTTAGTTTCTAATAGTGAATGATGGGAGAAAAAGCAGACAGACCCTAGGTAAAAATCAAATTAGGTGAAAATCTAACCAGTCAATGGGAAATAGCTCATTGTTCTTGAAAATAGGGTACAGGTTCATGCGAGAAAGTGCAGGCTCACCTAAGAAAATTCTAGGCATCATGTGAGAATATGCTATCTCGCATGAGGAAATGCTCAATTTCTAAAATCTTGGGCGGGAAAATACTAGGGTTTGACAGTTCAACACAGATTTTGAGATAAAAGATCAAGTTTTAGGATATAGCATAAATGATTCTCAGACATGAAATCCATTTTCCAGATAGGTTTCAGATAGTTTCAATCAGAAATCTTGGTTTGAAGGTTTCAAGCAATTATTTAAAAGCATGAAGGCTTAGATCAAGTAGTAGTGACACAAGATGTAGTCGCAAATAGATCTACCAAGGACAAAGCAACTTGGAAAAATCATGGGAGTCTTTTTTTAATCATGATGGATAGTTTTAAGACTCGAACCAATCACTTAGTTATCCCTAAAAAAAAATGGTGAGAAGACAAAATATGTGCCTCACAACTTATGAGCATGCGTTCACATCACACAACCGTGTCACCCTTGTTGGTTCCCAAAATGGACTTTATGCTCTAACATGTGTGTGATGAAGTTATTCACCTGCATGAAATTAAGATCTACTAACATCAATTTAATCAAATACAATGCAAATCTAACTAAAATTGAAATCATGATCTATATTATCCCATGGATCTCTAGAAAGAAGTGGTAAGTGAAGCTCTCAGCTATAATCCTCACTAGTGACACCTCTAAAATGAGAAATGGTGCTGCTACTATGCTTATGCTATTCTTCTATGATGATTCTAGGTCAAGAATGATGAAATTATGATACTAAATGCTCAAATTGCTCTTAGAAATGATCTTAATTGCCTATAGTAACAATGCTAGGCAAATGAAATTCCAAGATGGAAATGCTCTCCAAAATGCCTCATACTTATAGTAATTTCCCAAGGGTAGGCGGTGGAGTGAAATAATCATGGTTATCCCTTGGTTGAGTCAAAAACTTTGCATTGTCCATAAATGGGGGGACAAATGAGGGGACAAGCCTTTAAATGGTTTCAAATCTTTGGACAATTTAAATGTTTATTATGTCCTTTTGTTCTCAATTTTCATTGGTTGATCACTTTGTTGAAAGAAAATAAGGAATATTAAATTCAATTAATTAATTAAATTTAGCCATGGAAGGGTAATAGGTTCATTTTGATTTTTGATTAAACAACTATACAATTAATTAATTAAAATCAATTATTAATTGTTTTTGGCCCTTTTAAGCTTCAATTTAATCATTTAACATCATTATTTAATAATTCCTTTGTTTTAATTGATTTTGTTCAAATTTATTTAATTATGTCCCTTTTAATGCATTTTGATCCATTTAATTGATTTTTGCAATTTAAAAGTATTTGTCCAATTTTGCGTGTCTACAAATGCCCCTCTTTGAATTGATGTACGAAGAACATTGATTCAAAGATCCTTTGAGTCCTGATTGCTGATTCCTGATGTGATTGATTGCTATCTCTTGATAAAAAAAAATTTATGATGCCCCATTGATTTCATGATGTTTGATTACAACTTCGATTTGATACCCTGATGCCCCCTCAGAATTTAAAACATATTAATTTCTTGATTTCAAAAAATTTGATTTGATGTTTGATTGATTGATCCAATATGTTTTAGTTTCTGATTATTGATGATATCCCACGATGTGTGATTATGCCCTAGTTTGATTTGATATGTTAAGATAAGTCAATGGCTAATTTCACCTCCAAAATTAGGTCAAAAATACCTTAAACAGGTTAAGAAACCTTCTTTTACCATTCATTTTTACTTTTTACCCTTGGTGATTATACTCTGATCCTCTAGTGATTTCGAGATGGTTGTGCCGATTTGGGAGCATAGATTCGAGAGGTGCCAGAGATATGCAAGACTGCCTGATTATGCACCTCTGGTAAGTCATTAAAAACCTTGATTTGAATTTATTGAGCATTTATTAAGCATTTATTGCAATTTTATGTTTCATCGTTGCATTGTATTTCAGAAATCACACGTAGGAAAAATTGATTTTCACCTAGGTTGTTCTACTGTCACTTCCATGATTTTTATTCTCACTTCCATATAATATTTTATCGCTTACGAAACATTTGATGCTCACCTAGTAGGGTAAAAACTATCGCATCAAACTAGGTCAAAATACACATTTTCAAATAGGTTATCGCCTACACAAAACCTAACAATTTAACTCTCACCTAGGGCACGATTCTCTATCATGTTGTCAAATTAACTGTCACGTAGCACAAAGTCTATCACCTAACAGAATAATAATGTCGCTTAAGTCATAAAAAGTCATGCCTGAGATAAAATGTCACTTGGTATGATAAAAATCATGCCTGATGTCTTTTTTGCAAAATATTCATACTTTTCACACATGTGTTGATCGCATCTAATGAAAAATTTGATAACCCCCTGATGAGAAAGTCAGATAATTAGTGTAGGTCCATGATTGTCAACAAAATAATTGGTTTAAATATCAGGATAGTAGTACTTTAAAATATGATTTGTCAATCTGATTTGAATATTAACTGATAGCATAAATCAATTAGTGTGAAAACTGATATGATTTGATACTATCGCTTCATTCTCTGGATACAGAGAAACGAACGGTGGTACTTGGTGTGATTACTTGATACTTTTGATTGACTTGAGATAATTCCTTGGTACAATGTACTGATATTATTCCTTTACCTTGCCAACAGGATCACTATCCTACTTTATACGTTTGTTCAGTTGCATCATGGGTTATTGACTTAGGTCAAAGACTCATAGCAGCTGAGTTCCGAGTCATTGAGAGATGTGGTTTGAGTTTCCTCCTTGATCTCCCATGGTTCCATCTAAACCATGGATTATTGACCGTAGTGGTGGAGTGATCGCACTCTGACCACAACACATTCCACTTGACCTACGGAGAGATGATGATCATGCTAGAGGACGTGTATTGATTATTGCAGATTCCTTGGAGGGGTGAGTTGGTCTACTATGATTCTACATATGATTCCTCTATTTACCGATGAGTATTTGGAGACAACACTATTGGAGATGGGGATACTATTACATGGCCTTAGTTTGCCTCTTTTCCCACATTACCAGTAGTTTTGGGTGCATTGATTGGTGGTCTACTTCTTCCTAACTAGTGAGGTCATGGTTTTTCAGTTGGTTGGGGCCGGATTATAGAGGATTTACTTGGTCATCCTTGACGGTTTGATTGGGGTTCTTGCATCTTGGCATAGTTGTATCATGATTTACATGAGGTAGTCTATCGGGGTAGTGCATCATTGTTAGCGGGTGTTATTGTTTTGCAGTTGTGGATATGGGAGCATCTTCCCATTACTAGGCCTATTTTTGATAGGGTTCGACCTCAGGGATATCCTTACACTTTCTTATATACAAGCATGGTCATACAACATCATATGGGTCATTCGGATTACTGGTGACATTAGATTGATGATTTTGATCAAGTTACCTGGTGTCCTTTCCTTGGTTGTGATCATTGGAGAGAGGATGGTGATGAGTTACCTTATATGTTTGCCCCTCCCTGGATGATTAGGTGCACTCCTACCACTATTGAGCACTTTTGCTTTAGTAGAGTTTTGAGACAGTATGGGCAGATTTAGGATATGCCTCAGGGCAATGCATTATATGCTCGAGTACAGGCAAAGATATCTCAATGGGGTCCATGTATTGATTACCAGTTTTCATTAGATCAGATTGTAGGTATGACTATTTGCACATGAGAGATACTTCCTAGTATGGCTAATGCTAGGATGTCACATGAGTATGCAAATTGGTGGGCTCGCAATAGGTTTCCTCAGTTTACTAATCTAGTTGAGCCTATTCTTAGACATCATGATGGTGAGAGGGGTGGTAGACATCCAAGAGGACAAGGACATAGACATCCTTAGGTTGCTGCAGGGGGAGGTCAGGTGAGAGGAGATTAGTGTCATGATAGATAGGTTAGAGCATAGGATGATGCAGCTGATAGATAGCCTAGACAAAATAGGTAGGATAGAGTGCATAGACATCAAAGAGCTCAGAGACATGCATAGATTAATGTAGCTAGGTAGGTTCCTAGGAGATTAGATCCCTTGGTACAGTTACAGAGAGTGGCCTTAGCTCAGCATGATGATGATGTGGCTCATCAGGATCAGGCACAACAGGATGATGCACAACAGGATGATGGGGCTCCACAGCCAGAGCGTGCATAGGGTGATCGCATGGATGGATTAGAGCGAGGTTTATAGTCTATGAGGATAGAAATATCCACTTTTGTGGGTCGATTGGACTAGGTTGCCTCTTTATTATAGCAGCTTATATCAGTCATGGTTGTTCAGAGGTAGGATGGAGTGGGTACATCACAAGCTCCTCCCCCATAGGATGGTAGAGGGCTAGATGGATCTCGTGCTAGAGGCTCTTGATTGATATGATGATAGATTTACTCAGTGTTGTTGGTCCACCTTTCATGTTTTTCTCATTGATCAGAACATTTGATATATCACTTTGATGATATCTTGACATATTTGATGTATTGGATCCTCCTTTTGATAATGATATATGATGACATACTTCTTGATTCTCTTTGATGAGTTGATTATAAGATTATCTTTTATGCAGCTATATGATGTTTTATTTATGCATTTACTTGGATTCATGCTATGAATGCAGTATCTTACTTTATGATATATATAGATGTATGCAAAGATGTATGAATTTGGTGATCCTCTTCTATTGTTCATGTATGGATGTAAAATGTTTAATTGAAATGCACATGTATGTTCCTATGTTTTTTATTTTTCAATGTATGCCAGTCTATCCTTAACTATATGAGTGCACATGATGTATTAATGATTTCTCATTGTAATATGTGGATAATGAATAATGCTCAATGCGTGTATGCAAAAGATAATCTCATTTTCTTTATAGTGTTTTTATCAAGAATGAACATTTTTATTGAACCCCCTTTGCTTAAATGTTTTAACTAACCAAGATTATTGATGTACCCCCTCATTCCCTTGGAAAAGTAACCATAAACACATGCATTTGATCAAACAAGATAATGCAATTAATCTAACAAGATAATGCAATTAATCTAATATGCCTTGCAATGCAACCTAAGTGTCACCACCTTTTAGCAAATAAATGCCTTGAGGATAAATTTTCATCATTGAGCATTTTGGGACCGGAAAGCTTAGTACAATCACCACTACCCACTGACATGATGATATGAATAATGCTTTTTATCACATTTTGGTAACCTCTTTGTTGAACCAAGTACAACCCTCAATAGTTGGATGACCAAACTATGGGAGTCTAAATACCGGTGTCAATGAATTCAATGTTGCAAGTGGAATTTTGGTATTAAGGTATAGAAGATCTAAATAGCCAAGGGATCCAGTTGCGTAAACAAACAAAGGTCAATCCACCCCCTTATGAGATAGTCCTCGATGGTTCTTTGATGACCATGTCATTAGATGAATTCTCATAAGGTGATGAATCTTCCTCCAAATAGTCACTCAAAGGCAATAAAATATCACATCTTTATCATGGCTAATCTAGTCGAACATCATCGAATAACTCAAAGATATGATAAAAAGTCAAGTTCATCAAGATTTTAACAAAAATTCAAGTATTTTACCATGTTTCATTACTTTGCAAAGAAAGACAGCTTTTGAATGTTTTGCCATGTTTTATCAGTTTCAAAAAGATTTCCAAGTATTTTGATCTTTAAGATGTGTTCATCAATTTTTAATCCTGAATAATAAAGTCAATAAAGGTTCAAGGATCATGTTGTAGGATCAAATACTTAGGCTCAAGAAAACTTTCCATCTCTTCTGAAATTCTGATAAAATGTCTCTCCGACATGACTGATTATAGCACTTATTGAATCCATTGCATAGCAAATTTACCATCTTCTTCTACCCCCAAGTGATAAATGTGATCGGTTGACAAACTTAGGGGTGATAGACAATGCAGCAATGTGACTAACTAGCTTTATTATGACTAAGTACAAATGACGGATGCAATGGTAGTTGTACAAATGAGATGGTGGAAATGTAATATGGACATATGCAACTTAGGAAAGACAAACTTAAGGGAACCAAAGGCGCTTGTTTACCAAGTTTTCACCTTTAGGATGGATCAAGCTTCTTCTTTTTTTTGTTTTTGCAAGCTTTTTCTCTCTCTCTTTTTTTTTTTTGCTACCAAGGTGCCTACTTACTAGGTTTTCACCAAGGCACTTTCTTCTTTTTCAATTTTTTTCTGTATTTTTCCTTTTTTCTTTTTTTTTTGTTATCATCAAGGTGCCTATTTACTAGGTTTTCACCAAGACAACATTTTTTTGAATCGTATGTGAATGTTTTTCCTTTCTTCAGGCTCCATTTTCCACTATTTTTGTATTTTCAAGATCTCTTTTAAACTATGTACAATAAATAGGATGCTCTTTCAGCTGATACTCTTTATAATCTTTATGTGTAGAACCTTTTGAGATGAATACTATTGATAGGTTCTTGAAGTTCTTCTCCTTCACAATCTGATAATTTATAATTTCATGTGCCAAATGAAGAGACGATGATGAATGGGCCAAGCTAGTTAGCTTCCCATTTGCCTTTCTTCTCCCTCTTAACTTGATTCTTTGGATTCTCTCTCAACACCAAGTCTCCTACTTGAAAAACTCTTCGTTTAATATGTTTATTATAGTTCCTTGAGATTCTATTTTGGTACACTTTCAGGTGTTCATAAGCTTGTGTTTGATTTTCTTTAGGTAACTCCAATTGTTGAAGTCTAGTAACTTTGTAGTCTTCATCTATGATCAATCCTTGTAATGACACTCGTAGAGACAAGATTTCAACCTCTAATGGTAGAACTACTTCGGCCCCATAGACTAGTGAGAATGGCGTGGCTCTGGTGGGTATTCTTATGTTGGTTCTATAGGCCCATAATGCTAGATTAATTTGCATATGCCAATCCCTTCCTGATTTGTTGACCAACCTTTACAAGATCTTCAATATATTCTTATTCGTGGCTTCAGCTTGCCCATTTCCCTAAGGGTAATAAATTGATGATGAATGGTGAGTGATATGAAATGTAGCACATAGTTCATCAACATCCTTATTCTTGAATTATTTTCCATTATCTGTTATTATGGCATGAGGAATACCATATCAGAAAATGATATGATTCAAGATAAACATGGAAATTTGTTTTCTTGTTGCCATTATCAAGGGAACCACTTCAACCCACTTGGTGAAATATTCTGTTGCGGTTATGATATGTTTGTACCTATTTCAAGAAGGTGGATTTATGACTCCAATTAAATCAAACCCCCATTGATAGAAAGCCCATGGTGTGACAAATGGATGTAATTCTTGTGCCGGTGCATGTATCATGTCACCATGATATTGGCATTTTCTACATATCTTCACAAAGTGGCAAGCATCTTTTTCCAATGTCTTCCAAAAATACCCTAAGCGAAGGATTTTCTTAGCTAGATTTAACCCGCTTGAGTGTGACATGTAAATACCTTCGTGAACCTTTTGTAAAGCTAATTTAGACTCTTCTTCCTCTAGACACCTAAGTGACATCCCGTCAAGACCCTTACAATACAATGTTTCAAAAAGGATTAAGTAATAGGAGGCTTGTCATATGAAATTGCATTTTTGAGCATGGGTTTGGTCTAAGGGTAGCACTTGGTCTTTAAGCTATGTATATATAGGTCCATACCAAGGGGAGTCATGTCCATGTAAGAGGGAAAAAATTTGGGTTTCAAGAAGGTCAAATGCTGGTTTCACCAAGTCTTCCACCAAGAACTCATACTTCTCATTTTGATCTAGTTTTTGTAACAAAGAAGCCAAGGTAGCCATGGCATCAGCTGCTCTATTTTTCTCTCTTGGAATCTGTTCAAAGGTGATCAATGCAAAGTATTTCTTCCATCCATCAATCATAGTCTTATAAGGCATCAACTTTTCATCTTTAGTGTTATATTCATTATTGACTTTATTAATGATGAGTTGAGAATCTCCATAAATTTGTAGCTCTTTTATATTCCACTCTAAGGCCATTTTGATGCCTATGAGTAGTGCTTCATATTCTGCTATGTTATTTGTGCATGGAAACATAAGCTTTTAGGATTTGGGAATGGTGTAACCTTGAGGAGTTACCAATAATATGCCAGCCCCAGAACCTCCTTGAGTATAGGATCCATCAAAGTATAACTTCCACATTTTTGCCTCTATGTTGATAATGGTGGAATCCAGAAATTCCACTTGAATAGTTTGTGTAGAAGTCATGGGACTTTCAGCTAAGTGATCTGCTAACACTTTTCCCTTGATTTCCTTTCTATCAACATATTCAATGTCAAATTCACTCAATATCATCACCCATTTAGCTATTCTACCTGTTAAGGCTATTTTACTTAACAAATACTTAAGAGGGTCTATCTTGGCAATCAACTTGACCTTATGCATCAACATATAATGTCTCAACTTTTGAGATGCAAACACCACTACTAGACAAGCTCTTTCCATAAATGTGTAATTAAGCTCATATTTTATCAATGTTCTACTCAAATAGTAGTGGCTCTTTCCTTTCCTTGTTCATCCTCTAGCACAAAAAGTACTCCCAGGGATCTTTCCATAGCAGATATGTAGAGAAGTAATTCTTTGTCCTTGATTGGTGGCATGAGAATGGATGGATTTATAAAATAGGTCTTCAACAATGTAAAAGCTTGATCACATTCAGCATCCCATATAAATAGAGTATCTTTATGTAGAAACCTAGTGAAAGAATGACATTTTTCGGCCAATTGAGAGATAAACCTTCTTATGGATTGGATGTTTCCTTGCAAGGATCTCATTTGAATGATGTTCTTAGGTATCTCAATGTCCATTATAGCTTGTATTTTCTCGGGGTCCACTTCAATCCCTTTGGCAGAAACTATATAACCTAGTAACTTGTCAGATTGCACTCCAAAGGCACATTTCTTTGGGTTTAATCTAACCTTGAATTGCTCCAACCTAACAAATATCTTTTTCAAAATGTGGAGGTGTTCTTCTCTTTTGTGGGGTTTTTCCAATATATCATCCACATAGTCTTCTAAAAATGTGTGCATCATGTCATGGAAGATAGTTGGCATGGCCCTTTGATATGTGGCTCCAGCATTTTTAGGACCAAAGGGCATGACATTCCAACAAAAAGTGCGACAAGGGAAAGTAAATGTTGTCTTTTCTTGGTCTTTGGGTGCAATTTTGATCTAATTATACCCACTAAAACCATCCATTAATGAGTACATTGAGTGTCCTATCGTCAAATCCACTATGGCACCTATGCTCAGAAGTGGGAAATCATCTTTAGTGCAAGCAAGATTTTGATCTCTAAAATCCGTACACGCAAATGGATTTATCATGCTTTGTGACCAGTACAATGTTGGAGATCCATTCGGCATATACTATTGCTCTTATGAATCCTACTTTCAATAATTTTTCCAATTCTGCCTTGACCAAAAGAGCTATGTGGGGGTGCATTTTTCTCAACTTTTGCTTAATGGGCTTAACCCCTGGTCTAACATTTAGATGATGCATTATAAAGTTAGGATCTAATCCAGACATGTCTACATATGACCATGCAAAGTTTATTTGTTTCTCTTTGAAAATTTTTATGAAGTCCTCTCTTTCCATAGGTGTGAGTGATGCAGCCAAGTGTATAAACCTTGGATCCACTTCTGTGCCAATGTTAACTTTTTTCATTGGCTCTATGAGTATAGGTGACCTTTCCTCCTCATGTTCAGGAAAAGTATCCAATCTCTCTTCCATTGATGCCACAATTGGGTTTTCACCAACAGAAACATCTTTTATTTTTATTTTTTTTGTTTCTAATGGTGCCATAGTTGAGTTTTCACCAATAGAAATTTTCCTTTTTTTATTATTTTTTTTCATTTTTTTCTTTTGACTAAGAGATGGGACCCCTGCTGCTATACTTATGTCTGTATTGAATTTGTTGGTGAAAGAGGGTTCAACTACATTAAGGTAGTGATTCATTGCTTGGTCATTGGGAAAGTAAAGTAGGTCATTTGGTTCAGTTTGGTCCCAATCGATGAGGTTTAGATTTATCAAAAGTAAGGATTCATTGGGTAAAATGTCATCAATAGGCATTATGGACATGACTTCATTTGAGGGTTCGTACATTGTATCATTTAGATCTATGATGTTTTCTTCCTCAAGATGATCCATTAAGGAAGGGTCAAAGTCCCCTTCACTCGAGTCCTCATCAACCTCTGCGGGAAACAACATGGGAAAAGCCACAAGTGGGTTAAAACTAACATTTGAATCTCCCTCCTCTGAAGGCATCCAAAATGTTTCTATCCAGGCTCCATTGGTAGGTACTTGCTCTATATTAGGCCTTTGAATATGAGGTTCTTCACTAATTTGAGCTTCTTGCCTTGGGATTTTTGCATAAGTATGTATAGAAATCACTTCCTTATCATGACATGATTCATTTGATAAGGTATCCCATTCATAATCCTGAGAATCATCACTATTTCCTTCAGATTATAAGGCATTTATTTGAGGATAAAAATCATGCATTGGGCTTGAACTTTCTCCTTTGAATTGAAAACCTACTCCAGATTTTTTGTGAATTACCCTCCAAATAGGTTCAATAGGTTCTAATAACCCCTTATTTCTTTGGCCTAAGGGTCCCCTTCCCTTGTATCCCATCTTCTGCATTATATCAAAGCCTTTCCCATATTTCTCAGTTTGTATCTTTACATGCTAAATTATTTCCATGGGAGTGTTGGAGGTATCTTCGTCATCATGGTAAATCCATTGAAGGATGTCATCTTCTCCCTTATCCCATGTTTCTTTGTTATTTTCCCTTACAAAATAGGAATTATACTTATGTGGAAGATGTTCTTTTGATGGTTTACCATGTGATTTTGGAGATGGGAGCATGTCAAATAGAGAAATAGAATATTCCCCTATTCCTTCTGAACTAATCTTGCATTGTTTTTTAAAGTTATTCATCATTTCACTCATGTGTTGGTAACAATCTTCCTTGGCTATTTCCTTTTCTTCTTTGGTAGGCTTATAGACTATTGTTTCCAATTTAGGTGCTAGATATGGACTTTTCATTGCATTTGGACCCTTGTAGCTCACTTTTTCCTTTCCCTTAGTTGATGTCGCTGAGCTAGCTTGAGGAGGGTGTTGAATAACATCTAATGTTAGTTCTTTAATTTTAACATCTTCAATTGTAGTTTTTTGAATAATTCCCTCCCGGTTATGTGGAATGTATAACTCATGAGGAGGTTTGAGTGCATTGCAATACTGGAATGGGTTAGAGTTTCCTCCAACCGTGATTTCTTCATGCATGTATGGAAATTTTATGCATTGGTGGTACATGGATGGGACTGCTTGCATCTTGTGGATCCATGGTCTCCCCAACAAAATATTATAAGTTAATTTCATGTCTAGCACTTGGCAATTGGTGTCCTTCTTGACAGGTCCCACTTGGATGGGCAATACAATCATGCCTTTAGAAGCTCTTTCATCTTCATCATAAGCTTTAATGGTTATTTTCTTTGTAGGGTCAATGCAAGACTCAGATAGACCTAAGGACTTGACAAGACTTAATGTGAAAATGTTGAGACTAGCCCCTCCATCAATGAGGGTTGTTTTGACTCTATGCCTTTTGATTAAGACCTCTATATGAAATGGTAGATTTTGAGGATGGGTTATAGACATGTCATCTTGATCAGAAAATGAAAGACAAAGAGGTGCTACAAGATGACCTACCATATTTTGAAACTTTTCTACCTCTAAGTTAGTAGGAACATGTGTCTCTACTAGAGCTTTTTCCAAAATCTCCTTATGGTTTGGTGACAATTTCAATAACTCTAAGATAGAGATTTGTGCTGGAGCATGTTGCAATTAATCAACCAAACTATAAGGCCTTGCTGCTGTAGAAGGCTGTTTGACCACAATGTTGGACTGCGGGATGTTAGTGCCTTGAGGAGCTATCCCTTGTAGGGTTATTCTAGAATTTTTCCCTCTTGTAATGACATTTGATGCTTCCTTTTGAGGTTTTTCATTGACTATTATAGCATTAACAATATGATCATAAGGTGGAGAAAAGTTGAGATTATTGGCGCTTTCCTTCTTGCTATTTGATGAATCTCCCTTATCATGTTTATAAAAAGGTTGTTTGAATGTTGTATGATCTTCATTGTTTGGAGGTTCATCAATGGTGATCATGCCATTATCAATTAAATCTTGTACTACATTCTTTAGTTGTAGACATTCATTTGTTGTGTGTCCTCGAATTTTATGAAACTCACAATGGATATCGGCACTCCACCAACTAGGCTTATTATTTGGTTCATAAGGTTGAATTTTGGGTAAAGTAATGACATTATTAGCCATGAGGATCTTTAATTCATTTTCAAGGGATTCACCTAAGGGTGTGAAGTTATTTGGAGGAGTTGGCCTCAAATATTTATCAAATTTAGTACTCCTTGAATTACCTCCTTCATTTCCATTGTTGGTGTTGTTGTTGTTGGATGGTGCATTGGAGCTTTGATTGGTATTATTCACTTGATTAGGTATCCTTGTAAGAGAAAAGGGGACCACCTTCAAGTTGCTAGATTCAACTACTCCATGATTCACAATTCCCTTATTGTTGTTCTTATAATGACTATTACTATTGAACCAATTATTGTTCTGATTATTGCCATTGTTGCCATTGTTGCCACTGTTGGAGTTGTTCTTATTATCTGTGTACAATTTGAGTTCTCCACTTTTGACCAACACTTCCTCTGTGGTTACTCCATTTTCAATTAGATCTTGGAAGGTCTTTGGACATTGCATTCATAAGCGGTAGTTTAACTCATTACTCAAACTATTTATGAAGATATCCATCTTATCTTTTTCAGGCACACTTCTAGGATATCTTGCAAAAATTGTCCTCCACCTTTGTAGAAAAGTGAGGAATGTCTCTCCATCTTTTTGTTTTGTGTTGCATAATGTTATCATCATGACCTCATGTTTAATTTTATATGAGTAATGAGCCATGAATTTTGAAGCTAACTCTTTGAAGGTCTTAATGCCGGAGGGTACCTTAGAAATCCACTCCATAGCCATGCCTCCTAAGCTTTGTGGAAATAATCTCATTAAATATGTTGTATCATGCATGAACTCTAAGCTCAATGCACAAAACTCACGTAAGTGGTCTGGGGGATCTGACATTCCCTCATACTTGTCATATTTAGCAAACACAACATTGATTGGGAATGGTACCATAACCAAGCTTTTATCAAACAGGAATGGACACAATGCTTCTATAGAGAAAGGCTTGGGAGCCCCGCTTTGCTTGATGTTGTCTAATTGCATTTGAAACATCTTTAATTTCTTGTTCATGATATGTAAGGTACTCTCCTCAACTTCCAGTGCTTTAAGTTGGTTGACATCATAGTCACGGGGAAGCTTGAGACCTTTTTGTACTAAGTCCATGAAATGTATTTCTCTATCTCTATCCATTGCCTTTTCCATGAGGTTCTTGAAATAAGGACATTGGATAGCCTCACTAAATTTTTTATCTGTGGCATCTTCTGTCATTGGTTTGGTGTTAGTTTGAGTGTGAGTTTGGTCAACTCCTTGAGCATTTTGATCTACTCCTCCATTGTTGGTATTGCCTTGGTTATTAATATTGTTTTGGTTATTCGTGTCAATGCCTTCACTATTGGCATTACCTTGGTTGGTGAGATTAATACCACTATTATCCTTACCACCCAAACTACCATAATACATCATGTTGTCTTCTTTTTCTTGTTCGGGTGACTTTTATGGTACTCTAGGAGTAGTTTCATCTCCAGGATAAGGGAGCTCTTATCTCAAATAAGTCCCATCATCTTGCAATGTTTGCTTGATATAATATGATCTGGTGAATGCAGGCATGAACCTTTGATACAAGTCAAGACTACTTGGGATCTAGTCCTTTGCAAAATTTTGACAAATATGTGAAACATGGTTTTTGGCCAGACTGTAAGTTGAATCAGTGAAAACTCGAAAAAGGGTACTCAAATTGATATTCAAAAAATTTTGATTCTTCCTGTAAGTACTCTTTGTTTGCCCTTTTTTTTTTTTGGGCGTGACTAAACCAAGTACAGGCATGTTTGAAACCTACATAGGCATATATTGGTTTTTTGATAGGTGACACTCTGTAGATGTACAAGCGGCACTTTTGTTACTGTTAAGCGGGTTTCCAGTATTTAAAGGCATTTTTGAATCTCTATTAGGTGGGACTTTACTGTGTCCACATGTGTTTAAACCTATCACAAGCATGACTGAACACCTGATAGGCATGTTTAAAATGTGCCCAAATGACACTTCTCTGACCAGGGTATAAAATTTTGGATTTTTCAAAGTTTTGATTAGATATTTTTGGAAATTTCTTATTTTGAAAATTAAAAACAAACGCAACACACACATAAATGTCTCTAAACAACAATCTAATGTGTATATTCTCGAATGTTTTCACAAGTATAGCACAAGAATGAATTCCAAATAGCCTACCTAGAGTCAAATTGGCTTGTAATCATGGCTCTACAAGGTGGCCTTTCTAATTTACTTGGGATTTAATCAGTATTCTGTTCAAACAAATTAAAATCTCTCATCCCATAAGTATGTAAAGGGGCTTCCCACATGCACTGAGGCATGATTTTGCACAATCCGTAAGGACTACTAGAGGAAGTTTGAGAAAATTAAAATCCCTTTGTCATGCACCCCATTAAGGATGCATGTATTTCATTTTATAGTGGGTCGGATTCTCATGGAAAAAGCAAGTGTATCCCACTTTGGGTTGTCCCTCTCACTAGCCTTGCTAAGGCAAATTCGGGAGGTGAGCCCACTAAATCTCTAGCATGTTCATTTTGCAAGTAAGGAAAATTGGAATTCAAGTAAAGTTTTTGGGAGTTTGTTTCACCAAGAAGGTGAAGAACATATCCCTAACCTTCCTTTTGATTCCCAAACACTTCAAACACTTAGTTCTTTTTCAACCTCTTGACAAGGAGGTTCTTAGAATTGAAATGTGTGGTTCAATTTCCTCCCTATTAAAGCTAGATTTAAATGACAATGCCACAAGTTAAGGGAATGCAATTTTGTTTGAGTAGAATACCTTTCCTTGTAGCTAGCAAAACGCTAGGGGCATTTTTGAGTTACTGATTTTCATTTTTCACTTACTCACCTTGGCAATTTGCTCCAGCTCCCTCCTCCAACAAGTTAGTCCAACACAACCAATTCACAATGAGGGGAAACCAAACTTGCATGTAATCAATCAAAAGATTTAAATGAAAGAAACTTTAAGCTCAAGGTTCATAAATCCAATTTAGAGACACAAATTTTTGCTTGTAAGCTTCAATCACAGCTAAATACTTCTCATATACCTTGACATCCTCATCTAGTGTGGATTCAAGGATAGCCTTTGTATGCACTTGATTCTCCTTCTTTATTTTCTTTGCCAATGCTTGTCCCTCCTTGTTGAACCTACTTTCTGGCTTTTAAACTCTCAGATGTCTGCTCATTTACTGATTAACAACAAACACGGACAGTCAGATTTTCAAATTTATCCAATTAAAGACCAGAATAGAAAATAAATGACAGGCGACATCGTCTAGCTAATAAGCATGAAAAGATTACTCAAAGGCATGAATTTAGTGATTAGCTGCGACACTTATTCATGACACAGATGACATCAATAATTTCATAGGCAATAACTATTTGCGTGCTAAGCGTGAACAAACTTTAAACCGGCAGAAAATAACCAGAGAAAAGTGATATTTCACAAATTCAAAGTGATAAAGAAATTATCCAACGCGCAACTTTGAACTTTAAATGCAATATCAATCCATTCTTCCAAGTGATAATGAATTTATTAGAGCGTGAATTTAAACTTTAAAGGCAAGGTAAAGAAATCCTTAAAGTGACAGTAAATAATAGGTAAGTGATACTTCCTGTTGTAGAGGCGTGACTTTATCCTCTAAAGGCTAAATGCTTTGCTATTGTAGGCGTGAGTTTCTAGCTATTAGGTGTGAGAACAGACAACCGAAGTGACACTGAAACACTTCCAGATGTGAGTAAATCTCCCGTACGCATGACTTTAGCAAATTCCTACAAAAAACACATGGAAACAACACAAAAATGCACGCAAAGATGATTTAAATCACAAATTTGTTAGAATTTGAGGCTCAAGGCCCCACGGTGGGTGCCATTTGTGTGATAAAGTTATTCACCTGCATGAAATTAAGATCTACTAACATCAATTCAATCAAATACAATGCAAATCTAACTAAAATTGAAATTATGATCTATATTATCCCATGGATCTCTAGAAAGAAGTGGTAAGTGAAGCTCTCAGCTATAATCCTCACTAGTGACACCACTAAAATGAGAAATGATGCTGCTACTATGCTTATGCTATGCTTCTATGATGATTCTAGCTCAAGAATGATGAAATTATGATACTAAATGCTCAAATTGCTCTTAGAAATGATCTCAATTGCCTATAGTAACAACACTAGGCAAATGAAATTCTAAGATGGAAATGCTCTCCAAAATGCCTCATACTTATAGTAATTTCCCAAGGGTAGGGGGTGGAGTGAAATAATCATGGTTATCCATTGGTTGAGTCAAAAATTTTGCATTGTCCATAAATGGGGGGACAAATGAGGGGACAAGCCTTTAAATGGTTTCAAATCTTTGGACAATTTAAATGTTTAAGTGATTTATGTCTTTTTTGTTCTCAATTTTCATTGGTTGATCACTTTGTTGAAAGAAAATAAGGAATATTAAATTCAATTAATTAATTAAATTTAGCCATGGAAGGGTAATAGGTTCATTTTGATTTTTGATTAAACAACTATACAATTAATTAATTAAAATCAATTATATATTGTTTTTGGCCCTTTTAAGCTTCAATTTAATCATTTAACATCATTATTTAATAATTCCTTTGTTTTAATTGATTTTGTTCAACTTTATTTAACTATGTCCCCTTTAATGCATTTTGATCCATTTAATTATTTTTTGCAATTTAAAAGTATTTGTCCAATTTTACGTGTCTACAATAGGCAACCAATACATCTACAGATTTTGAGGATTGGTTAGATCCAAATAATTAGCTCTAGAGATGATTGGACCAACTGTAGGGACAAGACTACCCTCTGCACTTCTGGCTCTGCAAAACCAATGAGGGTGCTCCTAATCCAGTAAAAACAATACTTATCTCACTAATCACTGGCTGGATTTAAATGTAACAGATGAATGATAAGAGAAACCTAAATGATGACCATTCATTCATAGATTTGTCACTATCACTAGGTGGTAATTTATTCTGCAAATCACTGTAATTCAAAGAATTTTGATAATTTTATGCTTAAAGATGGAAATATCAAAAGAACCTTTTCATACACTCATCTCTATCAGAAGAATTTCACTACCAGCCAGTGTCTTATCCATTGGGCTACACCTCCACTACAAGACTGTTATACATGAACAAATATACTGAACTTTGAAAGATTTCTTTCCCTTTGAAAATACTAATCACCCTGTGGCGGATTTTATCAAAGGATTCCTAGATTCACACTACTTACTGGTGTATCCTTAGGCAAAACTTCAAAGAATTTATGTTATATTCAAAGCTTATTTAATCTGATCATGGATCAAAGCTGAGAAATATAGACATACACATAAAGATCATCTATGCAATGAATTGGAACAATTCATAACTCAAATAGAAATACTCAAGGAGAGATATAAATCTTGGATTTTATTCAAATGCTATATTATATCATGCTCACAAAATGCTTTACAATGCAACCTTCTAAAAATAACTTGAATTGGAAAATATTGTTCTTCTATAGAAATAATGTCTAAAAATGATCTATAATATCCCAGACTCAAGAAACTTATCAGTAAAATTGATCAAGTTCTTGGTCCTTTTACACTGATCCTGGAAATCCTTTTATAGAATAAGGATTGCAAACAAGCTTCAGATCTTCTTAGAAAAGACAAGAAAGGAGTCCTCAAATACGAAAAAAATGAAAATAAAAACTTTCTTGTTACAAAACTTTGAGATGGATCGTAATGATGAGCACCAAAATCTGACAATAGCTTCCAAGGTCAGTTCAACATCTGCAAGGTGTTACATTCGTGCTTTCTTCTTTAGGGAGTTGGGGTAACACCATTTGTTGCCTCCTTAGAGTATGTTTCTTCTTCTTTACTATCCTCTGAAAGGGACACTGCTTCCCAGGCTAAAAAGGTATCCTCAGAAGGCCAATTAAAAGCCAAAATTTCATCCCTCTTGGGTAGAATCCTGTTCCAGCTAATAACCAATTCATGAATTTTAGTTATCACCTTAGTAAAATGCACCCTAGCATCTTGCAACATTTCAATTGTTTGTACAAAAGGAAGAGTGTTTTTAGTGCTAATAACGGCATCAATCTTGACTGACACTCCATTCTCAATTTGTTCCAACCATTTTTCCCTCTCTCTTATGGTTCCATCTACTCTAACAAGACCTAGGAATATCTGAAAATCATTCTACAGGTATCTTACTCTCAAAAGAGCTACCTTTCTCTTTACTTCTTCCCTAGATACTTCAAAATCAAGGAGAGATTTGACAATTTTATAAGTAACTGCCAATTGGGGGCACATAGTACTATGATCTTTAATTGATTTAAGAAATGTCTTCAAAACATTTTCCCTAGGCACCCAGCCATTCAAAATTTTGCCCATAGTATCTTCTTCCTTTCTAAAAGAAAGGAAGATATCAGATAACTACCCTGCATGTTTATAAACTTCTCTAGGCTTTACATTCCTAACAAAGTGTTGAATGGTGTCCTTTAGTCTCTTTTCAGATTTATGTTGTTCTCTTTGTTCTATATCTTCACTGCTTAGGGAAGGGGGAAGAGGATACATGGGAAACTCAATAATGGGGCTTGAGGAGGAAGGACCAGTAGTAGAAGAAGGAAGTTGCAACTATTGTGGTGCCTGGATTGAGCTTTCATCCCCCAACCTTTTCTTCAAACCTGCAATTATTTTATCTTTCTCAAACAATCCTTGTTTCAAATCTCCATACACCCTTAGCATTTCTTCAAATTTTCTTGTGAGTTCCTCCTTCTCTTTTGCTTCCCTTTCTACCAACTTTTCTGCAAGGTGAGTTGTGGCTACCACCATACTTGATGCTTCTATTTCTAATGTGTCCAAAACCCTCTTGACTATGAGACCACCAAAGAGACTATCCTTAATTATTTGCTTTCCTTTATTTTTCTCATCTCTCTTTAATGAACATATGACCAAAGCTTGATGGTCATTACTAAAAGAAATTCCTTTGACAGCCTATTCTACCTCTTCCTTGGTCTTGTACACAGGTGTAGTTTGTTTTCTAACTACATCAAGGACTATTGCATTATCTATGTCCCATTTAGGGAGGACAAGTACTCTTGCATTCTTTACCAATTTTCTCCCCTATTCTAGAGTAATCCCTTCAAATCTATCTGTCATCTCTTTCCTAATTTCATCTTCAATAGTTTTAAAATCCTTATCAGGATTCTCCTTGTGCTTCTTCTCACAAGCTTCCTCAAATTTACTCATGTTCATTTTCCATAAAAATTGTAAAAAGGCCCAAGTCTTTACAAATGCATCATCAACCAAAAATTCTTCACATGCCTGTTTGATTATAGGGTCCAATTCTGTCCCTACAATTTGTGCTTCTATTGAGCCTAACTCAGGCTCCTTTGGTTCCTCTAGAATTCCCTCATTTAGCTCATCTTGAGTCATGAATATTTGACCCTGAGATCCCATTTGTTGAACCTGCTCTATGATCTCTTGATCATCTCTAATATTCAAGGGTGACTCTGAAGGAGAGTATTCTTTCTCTGAATCATGAGGCCTCTCCTCTATCCTTTGTTTCTTGGTGGGAGGTGAAAAATCAAGGATGTCTTCACCTGGATGGTCCTGTGGTACATTTGTAATTTCTTCAACCTCCTTTTGCCTCTCCACTTGCTTTGATGTAGAAGGGAGATCTTCTCTTTTCTTTTGCTGGTTCTTGAAATCAGATTTCAAGATTACTACACTATAACCAGTCCTCTCTTGCAACATATATTTTCCAGGGGGCAACACCTTTGCAAATGCACTTTTTCCCAATAATGATTTAGCCTTCTCTAGGTTGTCTTCCATGGCCTTTTTCTTCTTTTCCTCTAGAGTCTTAAAAATCTCTTGAAAACAATTCATGAGAGTATCTATCCTTTTTCCCATAGGATTTATACTACCTATAGGATCATATTCGGGGTCAAATTGTTGGACAAAATCCCATGTTTTCTTGTACACTAACCACTTTTCCTTTCTAATTGCTTGGTCTTGCAACCCTAGGGTATTTCTAATAATATCTTCAAGAAAATTAAAAATGTGGTTTATTGCTAAGCATCTGAACCTCTTTCTGAACATTTCATTATAGAAACCCTCTGGGTCTATCATCTGGGAAATTGTGGTTTTCAAATGATATGGATCCAATATTTTATGCATATGAAGCCACCCACCCTTTGTGATTATAAACTAGTGAGCAATGGTAATGTTTGGGAACAAAGTTCCTCTACCTTTAGCAATTCTATTATTCTCAATATCACCTAATTGTCTAAAGAATTCTGCAATGCCAATCTTGGTGGGAACTTGGAAAGACAAAATAAAAGGAGTCCCCTTGAAATAATATAACCTAATAATAGTTGAATAGGGATAGAAAATAAAATAACCCCAATTGTGCACTATGTTGAGGTCCTTTGTAAATTGATATGGTCTAACAACTTTGGCCAAGGCAACTAGGACCCTAGAGCTATCATGAACAAAGAATAGTCTCAATCTTGCTACAAAACATTTGTTAAACCATATATAACTACTATTCTTTCTATCCCATGTCATATTTGAATTCCACAGCTGAACAGGCATGTCCTCTCCACCTCTCTGTTTGGATAATTCCATTTCTTTTGCAAAATAATCAGCACCCTTAAACAAAAACATGTACATCATAAAAGAGTACCAAAAAAAGGGTTTATCAACTTTATTCTTTTGAATCCCCATTAGTCCATCATGGATTAAGTCATCAATGAAGGGGGCATAATCAAAAGTAATTGACAGATGTGGACATAATAGCTAGATCACCATATACATCAGGTGCTATGGCATTTTATCATTAGCATCTTCCCCAAAAACCTGACATAATGACCAATAGGTACCTCTTGCTAGTACATCAAAATAATCTATTTTGAATGGCTCCTGAGCACCTAGTCCTGTAACAATCATCTTTCCAATTTGAATATAGAAATCTTTTACAAGACCAATTCTAAGAAGATGTCTTTGTGCATCATACACCTTTCTTAATTATTTAAAATCAATCAATTCCAGGTTAGGTGAGGGGTCACTTAGTCTAAAAACTATTCTGATTTCCTCAACAGAGATTGTCAATAGCTTTTTCCCTCTAACACCCCTAATCTCTTTAGTAATATGGTCATATTTTTTTGCAACTTTAATCATCAAGTCTGCATCTAAGAAGACACCAGGTATCACAAGCTTGGCTACATCATTTTCCCATACATTATAGGTGGGAACAGGGGTATTTCTCTGGCTGAATCCTACTATAAATAATGTTAGCCTAGTGAAGTCAGAAGTGCCACTTGCATTAAGAAAACCAATCCTAGCATCCTTGATATAATTTCCTATATCATACAACCCATCTGCCACTTTTACCCTAGGCTCCTTTACTGTTAGCTATTTGACCTCTACCAAATTTATTGTTGAACTAGGAGAAAATTGTAATAAGTCCTCATGTAGACCCCTCTTAAGATAATCGGTTTCACCAGAAAGCTCTTTCCTAGGTGGCATTTTTAGGGCTTATAGCTTACGTATATTGGATGCAAAAGAACACAGTAGCAAAGAAATACTTCTTAACAGAAAAAGAAAGTGCAGGAAGAACCAACCTTTTCTTCAAAATCCCTAAGAAAATAGCAATCGATTTCTGCAATTCTACTCACCAAGCGCTTTGCAAATTTTTATCTCCTTGTGGCTTTTTGAGGAAGCATATATTTTGACATACTCACAATCGATCCATAATTATTTCAGTAATTTACTTCGCATGATGTCACCATTAATTTTCCAGGAAATGAACTATCACTTGTCTGAACCTTTCACCCACTTCTTCTTCAATTTAAATTTTGACCATTGATTTTCACTTGGCAAATAATCCAACAGTTTGTCACATGATCGCATAGCTCAAAAGAAGCTCATGTGACCATATGACAAGCCATCATGTCAATTCCTTCATGGGTGGAAAATCCCTTATAACTTTTACTATTAAGACATAATGTTAGTCGCATGATCGCATAGCTTGAAAAAAGCTCATGCGACCATGCGAAAAATTGTTAACATTCACCCATCATCATCTATTCCTTAAGTCGCTAGTCCCACTTTACCTTTGTTAGTAAAGACAATCTGCACTTGCAATATCTAGCAAGTTGTCATGTAATTTCTTTCTTTCCGAGCACTAGTGTTCATTGACATCCTCCACATCAGCAAGTACTATCAACCAATCAAAAAAACCATATGCAAAAAATTGACATTGGTCCCACTATTTTTAACCAATGAGAAATTGCCAGTCATGTACACTTGTCCATCATCCCACCCAAGAATTACACTAAGCTTGATGCAAGATCGACGATTAGTCACATGATCACATAGGTTTCTAAGATTCTATGCTATTATACGACAACCATCGGATCTTCCCTTTATTACTTTCATCTTTGAAGATTCTTCTGACACTGGTCCCACTTTGTTTCTGCATTGAGCTTTACTATAAGATCAATAGTTAGTCCCATGATCACATAGGTCTATAAGATTCCTTGCGACTATACGACCGTTGTTAGATCTTCTTTAAAGGTACCAAGCTGAATGAATGTCAAAACATTAGAATATAAGGTATTTAGGACTTTGGATATATTATAGCCACCAGACTTAGCAAAAATTAAAACCACTAGTTGCTGAGACTTAGGAAAACTTTACGCACATGCACTTTTGAGATTTTAAGTGATTCAAAAAGGTAACGCTCAAATAGATTTAAAACAAAGTGACCTAGGGCTTATTTTTTGAAAATGGCATATACTTAGGGTTTTTCTCAGGTTTAACTCTTAATTAGGGCTCACTGGATACTGAGGAAGAATAGATAATTTTGCAGGATCTTTTATGGGTTTTTTATAGAAAAATTATCATACTTTCATGAACATCTGTACACACTTCAAATTTATAAAAATTTCACAAGACTCATGTACTAAAAATTTGAAGTGCCAACAACCCCCTAGAGGGCGCCCATGTTTTTAGTGTTTCCAAGGACTCAATAGTATATGTTCAAAGGTTACCCTTGAAGTAGGGGCTAGTGACATATACCACCTTCAAGCATCTAGGTGCATGCCTATGGTGAGAATCTATGGGAGAGATTCTTCCCCCTCCCTGTACAAAGCTTATGTCTACTTTCAGAGGTGATCTGGGTAGGCCGCTAAATAAGAGAGGTTTTTAGTGGGCTTCTATTCACACTAATCTTTGGTGCCCCTGATCTAGGGTTGAGGCCTCATAACCACACCAATAATTGAAAGTCATACACCCACATAAGTAGGGCTAGGAGCCGCGCCGCTCAGTAGAATAGACAGGGCCTTCTTAAGATGATAGTCAAAATCATGAGAAGGAAGCTAACATGGCTTTGGAGTCTTTAGACTCAAAAAATATTTCTTTATTAAAGTGAGATGGAATCACCGATGATAGGTGTGTACTCACTGGGGTCATTCCCAGAGGTTCAACTTTCGGCAGGCCCTCTAAAGGTGACTCAAAACTTGGCTTAGATTCAAGGGTTAGATTCTGTTATTCTCTCAAAGAGAGAAGATAATACTTCTCTACCTATTCACCTTACCCAAACACATCAAACATATTCATCACTGAGCTAACTCTCCCCTAACCAATTCACAAGCTTTTGGGTTTTTGGTTCTCTCAACGAGAGAAGAGCATAGTCCCCTAATGAGTGAATGTGCCAAAGGTTCATTACCTTGGTTTGCTTCCCCAGGTATCCATCATTCTAGAAACATTTGGGTCTCAAATTCCTCCATGGGCATCACTTCCATGTAATGAAGAGCCTATTCCCCTACTTTTCTATCAAGACCCTTAAGAAATTTTAACAAAGCTCTAGTTATACTATGTGAATAAAAAATAGTAAACAAGCACAACATTTTTAAATGATCTTAGACAACCATCCTGCAACCAAACTGCTAGCAAGTTTTATAATCTTTGACAAGCAACCTGCAAACCAGTATTACGCTATAGCAAAAAATAGAAATATGAAATCAACAATAGAGAGAAAATGTCAGAAAGCAGTAACAGTAAATTACAAAAACTAAAAAATTTAAATGACTAATGGAAAATCTTCACGCGAGGAAGTACTACACTACAAATGAGAAAATGCAAGCACCTCCACAAGAAAGTGTTTCTTCGCATGAGAGAATGTTATTGAGAGAAAAAAATTGTGTGGCATGCTCAGAAAGCTCGTGTAAGATTTCGTACATAGTGAAGTATGGACACATGACAGAGTTTGAATTTCTTGTCAAATAAATTTCAAGATTGAGGCCAAAAATGATTTTTTTGCCCCACGGTGAGTGCCAAAATGTCTATGCCTAAATATGGACCTTATAATTTGGCCATATACACAACATAGTCATTGATCAATCATCGAATCATGAAGATGAGTATGAATTACTCAATTTGCAAGATTCTATCGATTTGACCTATTGCCTCCTAATTAGCTAGGGTGTTTGAATTACTCTCAGAACAAGAGCCAACAACCAAAAGACCAAACTAAGATAGAGGATTTTTTAAAGCTTGGAAGATGAACAAATTGTAATTAATCTAGAATGAGTATGAAAATGTAATCTAAGAATTTAGAATGCAGATTTTGTCTAAGAAACTTGAAAGGGATATGAGAATTAAGCTATTAACAATTAGCAAACAATAGTAATATGAGAATACAATTACACTAAATGAGAATTAAACTAATATGCAATGAAAGATTTGAAAATGTGAGAGAATTGAGACAAAAATTCACTATAGTTTATGTGCTCTAAAATTGCCTCTCTAGGATGAAGGAGAGAAGGTTCATAATATAGACAAGCCCGGAGGAAGGAGGAAGAGTTTCTTGAAATGAAATGGCTAACTCTTCATTTCCATGGAGGAAGGTGAGACAAAAATGAAGAATTATTTAATTAAAAGAATGAATTATTGCCACATGGGTAGCTTTCTAAATTATTGGAATTATTAAATTCAAATGAGAGATAATCCATTCAAATAACCAAATAATATTAATTCCTTTTATGTGTATGAGTTAAAGGGGGTGGGTTTAATTTAATTTAAAGCACTTCAGACTTTAGAATTAATTTAATTAATCATAGGGATTATTTAGTCAATAAAGTCGAATACTTAGGAATTAATTATAGTGTGTGATTAATGCAATTTAGGGTTTTTGTATTTGACACCAAGTCAAATAAAGTCAGGTAGGAGAGAGAAAATTGCCTAGTAAAATAGGACAAATAATGATGTAAAATTCAAGGAATGGACCAAAATTGTTTAAATTTGTAAGGTGCCAATTTTGGGGTATTACAATACCATGCCCCCTTTAGGATGAAAATCAAAATCTGACAAGAAAAGTTAGTGTTATATAGTTTAGAAGCATGTTAATTGATTTGAGAATTGGTTATACACATTTGGGAATGCATTCTACATCATTTAAAGGTCTTGGAGACCAAGTTTGACTACATTTGACCATGAGTTGACCATTGTTGACCAAGTTGAAATTTTGAGGTTTCATGTAAGATAATCAGTTAAGTTGAATTTTGAATTTTTGTGATGATTGAAGGTCAATTATGCAAGCAGTCAGCTATGCTAGGTCTGAAAATTTTAAATCACAATTTTGACAAAGTAAACGATCTCAAATTTTGATTTTGATCCCGAAAATGGAATCAGAAAGTCAAAGTTAGCCAGGGGTACAATTTTCATGAAAAATGGAGCGCTTTGAAAAATTAGGTCAAAACCTATATAAGGGGTCAAAAGGGTCATTTTCAATTAATTATTCACTTTTGACTTTTGTGAACCATGTGAAGCCCTCTGAGAGAAAAATGGTGAATCTAGCGGTTCCAGTCTCTTTGCATAGATTTGAGCATAGCTGAAGATATCAGTGACCTCCTAGTATGAGAACTCGCTAAGTAGACCACTGTGCCTCTCTGTGAATTCAAATTTTCCATGTTTTTAGCATTTTTAGATCATTTTCGTACATTTTAAATTTTTTATTTTTTTGCACTACAAAAAGTTGTATGACAGTCCACTGGGGCTCGTATGAGTTTTCACTTTCCTTTCAATTGTCATCCCAGAACTACTTGAAACTCATATGAGGGGGACCCAAGTGTTGTATGACATTTTGGCGGGTCCCTCAATTGTCGTATGGGAACATATGCTTTGTCGTATACCCATGGATTGTCATATGGCAACCTGTAGAAACTCGTACAAGTTTTGATTCTAGTCTGAAAAGTCATATGGAAAATAGTGAGGTTATTTCTCAGTCTTAGGTCAAGAATTTTATTTTTCTGATTTCTTAGGCCAATTCCTTCACATTTAATGCACCTTCTCAAGTGTTTAACTTTTCAATTTCTATACTTTTAGCCTTTTTTTTCAACCAAGTTACTGATAGGATTCCCTATTTTTGTACTGTGTAGGTCATCTACCCTCATGTACATGTTTGCATATCACACCCGGCCACTCCGAGATTGTGCGTATCACTTCCTAATCAGATGAGATTTCATCTTGCATCATGTGGATTTCAGTTCTTGAGATGTTTGCCTGAGATTTGAGTGAACCACAGTTTACGGTTTACCTAAAATTAAAAATCATTACATACGTAATTTATTAAGCTTATATAAAAACTATTTATTATTCATTTTTTAACTAATAATTAATTGAAAATAAATAGGTGTCATACTTTATATATGTACTTGATAAATAAAGTGGAAAATAAAAATTAATTATATGTCATCCACATTAATTATCAAAAATATAAGCAATCATATTAATTACTAAATCATAAAGGATTTCAATAATGAGATAATTTCTAAAACATAAAAATAAAAACATGACATTACATTTAAAATTTTACTTTTACTTCAAAATAAAACATAATGCATTTCCTTTAGAAGATAATCCATTCATAAACATAATGCAATGTTTATTACAATATAGACATATTTTAAAAGCATTAGGGAAAAAGTTTAATAATCCATCCTAATGAAAAGAGGAATGTATTTACCCTAAAAATCAAAACAATCCACTTAGGGCAAGTATATTAATTTTACAAAACAATCACCCTAATGTTTATAAATACTTCTAATAGAACAACATTAAGGCTTTATTTTTAGAAATAAAATAAGAAAAAAAAACCCTAAATAGAGATGAAAAATCAATTTATATTACATTCACAACTAGATTACAAATAATAATGTAAAAACACTAATAGCCTTTTCACCTTATTAGATAAAAATATTGAAGTTAAAAATGCATTAGGTGAAAATACCAAATTATATTTAGGGATATGAGCATTAAAAATTTACATCCAAAATATCTCAAAATCCTAAACATAATAATACTTATCTAATTATTCACCTTATCATATTTTAACTTTAGGTTTTTAGGGTAATTTGAGGTGAAACAATAAAATTAGAAATAAAACCAAGTCTTATAAATAACATAGAACATTGTATAAAAGAAACCAATTACTTTCATGATCCCAATAATTCATTTCTAAATTATTAAAAAAGAAATCAGCAATCTAATATTAATATCTTTATTTATACATACGTTCTCAAGGAATAACATAGAGTAGTTAGTAGGGGGTATCTTGTGGTAGTTAGGTAGGAAAAGGAATGGGTCAAGAGGTCGAGTGTTCAACTCCCTCTCCCCATCCTTTTTCCTAAAATCAAAAAGTAGATAAATACATAAATAAATAATATGTTCATTATTTAATTTGAAAATTATTTAAGGAAGAAATTACTCCCTATGTAAGAGGTTTTATTTACTTCTCACCTGCACATGAAAACAAAAATAAATAAATATCTCCTCCCAATCCTCTCAAAGAAAATAAATAGACTAATTTGTTAGGGGGTAGGAGGGTAGGTAGGTAGGAAGAAAGGTCGGCTTGAGAGGTTGAGTGTTCGACTCCCTCTTGCCGCCTTTTTCAATTAGTTTATTTAATTTATATTTTTTAGAATTATTATTTATTTTAAAATAAATAATATTGAATTAGTTGAAATAACTAATAACCTAGTACATGAAAATAGAAAATAACAAACATAGATGCCTTTTATTCATTTTAATTTTTTATCATAGGAAAATTATACAAAATATAAAAAATATATACTATACTCCATTGACATTTTGTTCCTTTAGGACTTGAAATTTTTAGTGTCAACAGTGGCTCTTATTGGGGACGTGCATTCATGCCTAGATGTAGCGAGATCCTAGTCATCTCTGGAAAAGAAGACCATAATGAGAAAAGAAACATGAGGCTCAAATAAAATAATAAAAAACACTTGACATACCAGTTAGAGAATACTTCCTATTTTTAAGAGAAAAATGGCTTCAAATACTGACCATGAGTTGGGAACTCCTAAATGACTTCATCAATATCCTGTAGATAATATGAATTCTCACCTACTTTTGAGACAACCATGTAAGGTCCTAGCCATAATGCCTCGAACTTACCATGTTTTCCTTTATCTTGGTCTTTGCATTCCATTTTAACACCCAATTACCTTCTCTGAAAGGTCTATCTGATGCACTCTTATCATGAAGGGTCTTAATCTATCATTTTTTATGAAGATTCCTTTCTTGTGCTATTCTTCTCGTTGCATCTAGTTCAAATAATTGGCTCAACCTGTCTGCCATAAAGTTTACATCCTCAAGTTCTTCTTCCTAGATGAACCTGTAAATTGGTAGGAGATTGGTCAATGGTAACCTTGCTTATTTTCCATAAACTAACTCATAAGGAGAAAAACCTATTGATATTTTCATTTTTACTATGTCTACCGATAAAGCTAGATTTAGCTCTGAGTCCCATGCCTTTTAATTGTTACTCAACATTCTTCTGATAATCTTCAGTATATTCTTATTGCTTGATTTTGCTTGACCGTTCCCTTGTCGATGATACAAAGATGAGTACGATAGGTTGATACCGTATTTTTTCACAAAATTCTAAAAATTCCTTTGATCTGAAACACATGCCATTGTCACAAAGAAAATTATAAGGTACTCCAAATCTAGTGAGTATGTTGTCCATCAAAAACTTGATGACCACCTTGCTTTTGGCTTGTCTTGTAGGTATAGCCTCAACCCATTTCGTGAAATAATCTATCGCAACCAATATCCACCTATGACCTCCACTTGAAGCATCTGCAATTTCCCCAATAAAGTATATTCCCCACATTTTGAAAGGTTCCTCGGTTTGGAATGGAATAAAGGATAAAGAACCATTATATTTTAGTTTCCTAGAGAACTTTTGACAAGATTCACACCTTTTAAAATAATCATAACAATCCTTGAAAACATGGGGCTAGTAATACCCAACTTTCAATATCTTGTGAGCTGTTGTCTTAGCCAAAAAATGACCGCCGCATACCCCATCATGTAAATCCTTAATAACTAACTTGGCCTGATAGGTGTCTAGACAAAATACGAGGATACCATCATTATTTTTCCAATATAGGTCTCCTTGAATCTATACATATCTAGACACTTGTAACTTAATAGTTCTTTTCTGGTTATCACTTAGACCTTCTTGACACTTCATATGCTTTAAGAAGTAGACTATGTCTGTGTACCATGGACATTGTTCGATACTCATTTCTGCACTTTCCAAATTTACTTGGTTTACTTGGGCTGCATCCAAATTTTTTTTTGTCATAAGTTTAGCCAATCCTTGACCTCTGATTAACTTAGTGATCTAAATCTTGATATCAAACTCTTGAATCTGATTTATCCATCGACATCTTTTACCTGTAACGTCTGATTGCCTCAAGAGATCCTTAGTTGTCGCATTAGGTACGTATGCCACAATTTTCGCTCCAACCAGATAGGGTCTAAATGATTGAACTGATGTAGAGTTTTACTAAAGAATTCTATTGGTTTCTCGCATCCTTCATCATTTTTCTATAACAGGACTGCTGCTAAGGTGTGGAAGGAAGCAAAGGAAAACAACTGAAATGGTTTGGAAAAATCAAGAGATTTCAAAATTGGCGCTTCTTTAATTTCTTTCTTAATGTTGGCAAATGCTTCTAAGGCCTCATCTATCCAATTCAAAATTGTGTCTTTCTTTAACATCTTTGCAATAGGTTTTATGATTTCTGAAAAATTTGGGACAAACCTTCTCACAAAGTTGATTTGTCCAAAGAAAGACTAAATCCCCTTAAGGTTTTTAGGAATCTGAACTCTATCAAATTCCTCAATCCTTTCTGGGTCTATTCTGCCTCCTTCCTTAGAAACAATGTGACCAAGGAGTTTACCCTCAATTACCCCAAAATGACATTTCTTTGGGTTTAATGATACTCCATATTCAAGGGCTCTTTTGAAAATTTTCTCTAGATGCTTGCAATGATCTTCTACCCTCTTAGGATAAGTTGTGATATCATTCTGATATATTACCATGATTATATCAATGAAATCCCCAAAAGCCACATCCATGGCTCTCTAAAAAGTAGCTCTAGCATTCGTAAGTCCAAACAGCATTCTTGCATAAACATATGTACCCCATGGTGTAGTGAATGATATTTTGTATTGTTCTTCTTCTTTAACGTTTACCTGATTGTACCCAGAGAACCAATCCATCATGGATAATAATTCATTTCATGTAACCTTCTGTAATAATGCCTCCATGTTTGGTAATGTATAATTTTCCTTTAATGAAGATATGTTTAGATTTCTGAAATCCACACAAAGCCTAATATCTCCATTCTTCTTCCTAATAGGTACCAAATTTGAAACCCAAGTAGAGTGTCTAATCAGCTTGATGATACCAGCATCCCTCATCTTAATGAGTTCCTCCTTCATCTTAGAAGACAAAGTTGGATTGATCGGCCTTTTCCTTTGTCTAAAAGGCTTTGCATCAGGTCTTAAGGGTATTTCATGTTGGAACAAGTCCTCTCTATAAGCCTTAAGATCATCATAGGACCAAGCAAAGACATGTCTATACTTTCTTAACAAACTAACAATATTAGATCTGATTTTAGGAGTTAACTTTTTACCAATGAAAATCTCTTTAGGAGTATGTTCATTTCCTAAATTTATCTTTTCCACTTCCTCTATAGTAGTATTTTCCATTTTAACCCTACTAGTAGAATCTTTATTATCAAACAATTTTTCTAGTGCAACAAGGCCTTTATGGATTTTATTAATTTTAAGTTGAATTAATTCTTTTCCATATAAAGTATCCTTTTCATCTATTGTTTCAACGTAAGAATTTAAATCAATAGATTGATCTTTGTACCTTTCCTCACATGCAAGGAACTTTATAATGTCTCTATCGTCCTCAAAGATTTGCTAATTATGAATGTTATCAGGTATTGATGGCCTTGGTTTGATCTCCACCTATGCAATATCTTCACATGGAATATCATTATACTTAACTACTAGATTAGCCATGAAATCAGCAAGAATATTCTTAGACTTATCTATCCATGTTAACGAGAAAGCATCAAAAATTTCTATGGAATCCCAAACTTCATTCTTGTACCTTTTTAGGGTATGATTCTTAGTAGTAAACTTATCCCTAATCTGACATACAACTAATTCAGAATCACCATAAATAGCAAGAATTTTAATACCATGATTACCTGCTATTTTTAGACCTAGTAGGAGTGCTTCATATTTTATAGTATTGTTAGTACATTCAAAAGCTAACCAAAATGAATATTTAAAGGATTTCCCATTTGGGGATATAAAGACTACACCTGCTCCATTACCACTTTTACTACATGATCCATCAAGAAATCATTTTCCAAATGAAATCACTATTTTCCTTAGCACATATTTCAATAAGACTAGTATTTTCAATGAGATTTTTATGAATTATTACCTAGAAATTCTCCATGCTGATATGGCAGAAGTTTGTAACCTAGCCTGGATCAACATCTTTAATGATGTAAGTAGATCTAGGTTCCTTGTCGATCCTTATAACCCTGTCATTCACTAGGATAGAAGCATAAGATAGATCTAATTGAATATTTCCACCTACTAAATTATACCACTGTCTAGATAATAGCATTCCATAACGAGGTGGTACTTCTACAACAGTAATATCTATTTTATAAGATTTTTTAGGACACGAAGGGAACTTAAATTCAACATTTTTCATTATTCCAATAACTGGAATTGACCTATTGTCCATAGTATAACATTTTCCATACGTAGTTTCCACATTCATTCCTAACTCTTTCATTACCCCATGGGGCATAATATTAACCACCACTCTAGATTCTAACATACAATTTTTAACTAACTTATTGTTTATCAATAAAGTTAAAAAGAAACGATCTACTTTATTAGGATCTTCATTAATAGAAGTTCCTAAGTAAATAGCTGGTATTTCTTCCTTATTTTCTTGTTCCTTTGAATCCTTTTTAACAACATCATTTATTATCTTGATCATTTCATTCCTGCAATCATTTAATTTAACTATTTCCATTAGAGGGATAGTAAGTTTCACCTAAGATAATGCTTGAGAGATGAATGAGGTACAGTTTGAAATTTTCTTACCATTATCTTGCTTATTCATGGGTTTTCTTATCTTTGATGTTTGATCAATTTTCCTTTTAGGGACTTCTGACTTTACCTTCTTTATCTTAGTGTTCCTTTTTGAAATCTTGTACATCCCTCCTGCTTGTCCATTGCCTGAGTTCACATTCATGTACCTTAAGCGATAGTTGCTAGGAACCTGTTCCATCCCTGCCACAGTGTAAGCCTCTCTTTCCTCTTTTGTTGCCCTTCTAATACCTGGACTCTCATCATCATCTAAAAAGACTTGTTGTTCCTATTAGTATGCCAACCTCCTATAGCTTTCATCTGGCATGTACTCACCATCTGAATCATCGCTATCTCCTAACCAAAAGGGTGTACATCAAAGAGCATTTATCATGGACCTCTCTTCACATCCCCAGTTTTCCTCTTCCAAAATCTTATATGCTATAAGGCAATTTTACTGAGGGTGAGGCATTTTACAAATTTCACACCAAAATTCATCCTCTATGAAATGATTATTTTTCTTAAGAGGGTCTGGAGTGTCTCTCTACTTTTCTAAGAGCTTTCCATCTTTCCATTCTATATGATAAGGCATGTCCTACAACCTGTACCTATCATTCCTGTTGAAATTTTTGTCCTACCTTCCTGCTTGAAAATGACCTTTGTTTGATTGCAAATTCTGCATCAAACTCACTAATTCATCCATCTTATCACTTTCATCATTATTTTTCAGGACTGTAGGATTGAATAGCTTGGGATCATTTATCTTATCAATTCTTCTGACAACTATTCTATTGTTTTCAATATTCAATACAATCTTAAAAGCCTATTGTAATGTTGTTGGGTTATGAGACCTTATCTCATAATTCATTTTGACATCAAAAGCTATCAAATAAAAGGTGACTAGGAAAGGATCAACATGGCAGATATGTTTTGGAATCTTATTCAACACCCTATTAAACCTTTTATTAAACTCCTTCACTGTTTCATTCATATTTTTCATTATACTAGTTAATTCATGAGTTGCAAAGGATGGATCTTTTTGATCCCCAAACTCTTCAATAAACTAATCAACAAAGTTTTGCCAACAAGTAATTGATCCATCTGGGAAATTTCTATACCACTCATCTGCACTATCTTTGAGTGAAAGAACTAACATTTTCATATGCACATCCTCACAAGTAATGTCGAATTCATAAGCAATATTTTTGACATTAATGACATGTTGTTCTACTAATTGGGATCTATCGCCAATAAACTTGGGGATAGCAGTCTTTAATTTATTAGGTATTGGGTTAGGACAACACATTACATTTGATAAATCCAATGGTCTATATCTTTCATTAACTTCCTAAAATTTGGCATCAAACAAATCTCTATTATTATTATTCTAAAAATGTTGATTTTGGGGAATAGGGTTACCTCTCTGGTATTGATTTGCCAAATTACCATATTGACCACTGTGAGGCTATTGAGCCATATTTATTAGATTGTTTGCCCATGTTCTATGTTGTTGATGTTGTTGTTGTATGGGATTCCCAAATTGTTGATCTGTGCACATAGCACATTGGTGTGCATATCCATTCAGATGTATTGAACCCTGCATTTGTTGTGCATGACATTGTTGTGTTTAAGTTATTTCATGTTGCAGATTAACATAATAATTTTCTCCACATCTTTGTGTGTAATCTCTATTCTACTACAAGCATTCATCACTTAAATCCTCTGTATGAGTATTATAAACCTGTGCACCACCTTGGCTTTGTGCATAGTTTCCTGCATATTCTCCAATATTCTGATCATGATTATATTTATTTTCTCCTTCAATATATTGATTATGGACATTATTTCCTCCCGTACTAATGTTTCCATTATAAAAATAATTATCTTGACATGAATAAACATCTTTATTTATGTTTTCAAAATCAAAGTGAATATTTTTATTATCAAAATCATTTTCACTATGCCTATATTGGTGAATATTATTACACATATATCTACCTTTGGTTTTAATATCTTCACCATACTCCTCATTACACTGTGCATAACTTTTATTTGCGTGAAACCTTCCTTCATAATAATTATTTTCATTCTACCCTTTATGCACATGTGAATTTGGATGTTTGTAATAATGTAATTCATTATTATTTTTACCATAGGCATATCTTTTTTCATCTTCCTCAACGTGCTGGTCACGTTTTTCACCATGGAGACTATTATTTTGATAATGTATTTTACCACTTTGCTAATGTGTTTGATAATTTTGTGCAGAACAATACTAGGGCCATGTAAAAATATCATGGTGAAGATTCTTATCTCCATTATACACATTATGTGTATTTGGCAATCCATTAGATTTATTATTATAATTCCTTTTATATAATCCTTCTACCTGGGCAAGTTTTTTTAATTTGCTGCATTGCAAACCTTTATCCTCTATGCAATACGCTCCCATATTTGGTAAGTCATATGAGTTCCTAATTTTCTGTGCATTATCATTGCCTTGCACATGATTATGAGGCTGCTCATGCAAACTTACATACTGCAGAATATAGCATGTTTGTTGATTATTTTTTTTAAAACACTCCTCCCTACCTTGTGCAAATCTGCTAGCATTTGACCGTTTGTAAAGATTTTTATCATACTAATGATTATTATTTTCATCTTTTTCTTGCGCAAATTTGGGATAATCAAATTTTTGTTTATTTAAACTATTAACATCTCTCTTATTTGCATAACCATGAACTCCATCAAGATTATCTTGATCTCGATAATACATTTTATTGTCTTGCTCCATATAACTTTGGCCTTGTGAAAACCAGCATGGCTGCTCATTTCCATGCCATGATTCCAAGCTGACTTGTTGGTCATGTGTACAGACATTTGGTTGTATATTCAAACACATTTCAATGTGTTGGTCACATTTTTTAACATAGGAAGCAATTTTTTCATATTGTGTATTCTGAATTTGGTGGGTGGGAGCATATTCCCCCTTTTGCGTGAGGTAATAGTTATTATTACATTTATTGTTTTCAGAACCCTCCTTTTCTCCATTTTGCTCCCTATGATAAATATCTAGCACTTCATTATTCCTCTTCTGCACAAGTTGGTGGTGAGTATTGTTGTTGTCTATTTGACCGTAATTATTTTCCAACATATTGTTTACTTGCTGCTTATTCTTGTCTTGCACAAGAAAATGGATGTTCCTGGGCTTGCATGGGATACTTGGCCACTCACGCAAGTTAATATGTTGTTGTGTTTGAGGATTATTATTTTCATCAATTAAATTCACATGCTGCTCATTATTTTTTCTATACGCCAGTATATATGGATACTCACGTGGGTCTTGGGGAGTTTATTTTTTGTAATACATTTTATCAATTTGATATTTATCTTTCTCTAGTTGCATGTTATCATATCCGCAATACACATTATGTGTATTAAAATGTTGTTTCCATTCATTATCATGATTTTTATTTAGAATATTCTCACCTTCGTGCGCATATGAATTTATGTAATGCATATCACATACATGCTGATTTGCCAGGTTGTTTTGCGCAAAACTATGAAATTTATTGTTATATCTTTCACTTGGAATATTTCCTTTCTCATATTTCTCTGTTTGCATAGGTGGATATAGATTCTTTGGTTTATGTGGATCTCCGTATTGCTGATTTTTATTTACTCTATAATTATTTGCATGATGATTTAATGTAGAGCTTCTTTCCTAAAAATGAGGTTCACCTTGTTGGTGGTAAATATTCTCTACATCATTTACATGCCCATTTAATAGCTCCTTATTTAATGGAAAGTAAGAGCCATTGTTACCTTTCCCACAAACTTCAGGGTACTCATCTTTATTATAATAATTAACTTCCATATAATTATTAAATTCACCCACCATCTCACCACTATTTACATGTTGATTATGAATATCACTCATATTTTGAAAATGTTTATCATTATTTGATAAACTATGGATATTTTTACCGTGTATATCATTTCTATTTTCTGTACAGTATTCATCCTCTACACGCAAATATATTTTTACATGTCTCTCCCAATATTCATTTTTTGTACAATATTACTCCTCCCATTATAAAAATATTACTCCTCCCACCTGTGTCTGGGGAGAGATACCCCGACACCAATCCGAGCACATAGTAATGAACCCGTCATCCTAGTGGTGCCATTGCGATATGTTGTGCTAATGCCAGCTACCCATGTGCCAATATCAGCTCTACTCCTGGCCCTAGTAGTGGGGCCACTACCTGTGCCTACACGGACACCCCCGCTACCACTGGTACCCCCGCACCGGTAATTAGAAGATGCGATAGACATCCTCCAGAGTCACTGTCATCTCCCTCATAGCTAGATGGAATTTCCCTGTCTTTGAATGCCAACGATCACATAAAACTATCACCAATGCCATGTATGTCCATCTGTGTGGCATCCATGCTAGATAACCCAAGCCCAGTGCATCCACCCACGCCCAGTCTGCAAATGTGAACTGTTCACCAATAATCAACACTACTGCATGCCTCTCTCAACCAATTAGTTGATCCATCGACCACTGCATCGAAGCCAAGTCAGCATGTCAGTTTCTTTCTCTAAGATAAACCTCAATTTCTTTCTCCCTACATTCCCACAGAGAATTTGTTTCCCGCATTCCCACCAAATCTATTCTATCTGCATTCCCACAAGAAAATTTATTCCCGCATTCCCGCAAGGGCTCCTCTTCCCCATTCCTGCAACCCCCCTAGCCATAGAAAAGCATTCCCGCACCCCCATCACTTTCTCCCCTTCCCCCCATAGGAATGCCATTTTTCGGTACCCCCGCTCCCCAGCTCGCGAGAATGCTATCCCGCAAGAAATCCTTGCAAGATCGCAGTCCCAGAACCTCTCCAGGGATTTTCACGATCTTGCAAAAATCCCCAGACCCACTAGATTTTGCTCCCCCATGCATGTTTTGCAAGAACGCATTCCCGCCCAGATAGAAGCGTTCCCGCGAACCATGCGCTCTACGAGAATGCACTTTTCTAAGCTACTATAGGAAATAAATGCATCAAAAAATCAACGAAAAGCTCAGATTTTTTATCCTACCTTTAGATCCAGTCCTCCACTCTGTCGTACATGTCTCACAATGTCTGTCCGATGTGTCGGTCACCCTCGCTATGCTATCTTGTCCTCGCTTATCAGAGCTCTGTAGTCATGATTTCTAGACTCTAGGTGTGCAAATGAATTTATTTTGGCCCCTTCGATCCTTATATAGGCCTTCCCAAACCCCCATTTTTGCTCCTGGATGCCTTGATTCCTCTCATTTCTTCCCATCCTTCCCATTTTTTGTTCCTCATCACCTTTTCCACCCTTCTTTCCCTCATTCATGTGCCTCCTTGGCCTGCAGCACTCTTCCTTTCTTTCACCCCTTTTTCCTTTCAATCCGCTGCCCAAGCCCCTTTTTCTTTAACCACCTTCCTCTTGAGGGGGCATCATCCAGCCACATCTTGACCCATAACTGGGGCAACTCTACTACCTAGTCCTTTCTTCGTGTCATCTCTTTATTGTTAAAAACATCTTCGAAGTAGTTTTATTTTAACACTACGTCAAAGAGGGAAAAAATGTAGACACCTAAATTTGATTACATAATTTAGTAATCATATTTAGTCTTCTACTAGGACATCTTGTTAATTAAATATTAATTATTTAATTAATTTATCTCATCCCCTAGTTAATTAATTTAATTAATTAACTATAGCCAAATTGATTGTCAAAATGACAAACCTATAGTTTGATAATTAATTAAATCCATATTCCTCTATTAATTTAAATGGATACATTTATCTAAATAAATTAAGTCATAAATCCTCTTTTTCTTCCACATGAAATTAAATAACATATTTAATCCTAATTCTCTTCCATTAGCTAATAATATATGCTTAGCTAATTTAATCCTCCACTCATTCTCTCTCCTCCCATCACATCTCCCTAATCCTCCACTTACCCTCTAATATAAGCCTAAATCACCTCCTAAGAATGTGCACAATCATAATCCAAGATTAAGAAATACTAATCCAACTCAAAGTCAACCCCTTATGACAACACCTCAACATCCTCTAATGAGAAATCATAAAGCCTCTTACACCTCTTACACACTTGTCCCCTCTCACACCTTCCAAAGGTGCCTCTCCTCTCATCCTCCACCATTGTGACACTTGTCACAATGCTATGCATTTGAGAAAGCACAATCAATGTGCTCTCCCTTGGATGCATCTCCATCATTGCTCACTCCCTTTTTGCCTCTTAATCTTGACCATCCATTTCACCCATCTTTCTATAAAGGAGAAGCTCTCCTCATTTATTTTCATCCACCATTGAAGCAAATTTATTATGCCCATTTCTCCATTGAAGTTTCAGCATAGCATTTGAGCACACATTCCATCCTTGGAAAAATCTTCCACACTTGGAGGCTTTGAGGTTTTGAGGTTTGCATTTTCTTTTGAGTTTTGTCTTCATTTTGTGGGTCTTAGTATAAGTGTTATCTAGTTTGTTTTGTTGAATGATTAGATTGCTTCCCATTCCTTAAACATTACATTTTTAGGTATTACATTTTGGTACGCCTAGTGGGACCCACTTCAAGGGTCATTTTCTCTCTATCTTTCTTATTCTTTTTTGCAAAACTAACCCAAATACTAAGTTTTCTTGTTGTTTGGTATTTTGCAGGTTCAAGGCCAAAGAAGACCTATTTTTGTAGCCATTCCCGCCTTCAGATTTTACATAGCAAAAACTTTTGAAAAATCCTCAGTTTTGCGGGAACGCTCGTACGGACATGGGAATGCTGATTTCTTTCCAAGAATGCTTGTATGGCCTCGTGAGAATGCATTCCCATAGTAAAAATTTTGTCTTCTATCTTTTTCTGCTCTTTGTCTGTATTCTGACAATAACCTGACTGTACCCTTTACGTGGGATCACTTTCCCGCACTGCAGGAATGCACATTGACAAGGCTGGAATGCCTATATGCCTTCTGTAAGTCATATGACATTCTTTCTACAATTTTCATTTTTACCCTCATTCTTGCATTATGAGATTGTTGTTTGACCTTGCGGGAATGTTGTTTTTACCTAGCGATTAATAGTTAGTATTTTTAAGCCGTATGACCCTATATTTTTCCTCAATTTTTTTTGCCCTCATTCCCTCAATGTGGGATTGATAGTTGACTTGCGGGAATGCGATTTGACTTGCGGGAACATGGCCGTAGGTATCAAAATTGTCCTTTTATTTTTCTTTCTATCATTTTGGTTTTTTTGACAATCTTGGGGGAACACTTGTACAGCTCTGTGGGAATGCTCTTTTTCTACTATAGGATTGCAAGTTTTTGCTGGAATGTGGGTTAATATTTTAAAATAGAATTAACTCATTTTACTTTCGGTGCATTAAAAAGAATAGTGTATGCCAAACAACACCTCATCTTTTTGATTTGGGTTTAAAATGAACAAAGGTTAAAATTGAACAAGGCAAACATCACACTTCTTTTGGTGCTTAAAATCAACACACTCAATCTTGAATGCATAAGGGAAAAAGATTCAATGTGATGAACACTTCTTTTGGTGCTTAAAAATCAATCAAACATAGTCTTGAATGCTAAGAGGAGTAACACTTTCTTTGGTTTTTGAAAATCAAATCTCTATTTTTCAAGCATTGTCATTTACATTTCAAATAAAGAAATTTGCATGCTAAACATGAGTTTTTGATGTTCTAGAATAGAAAACACTTAGTCCTAATAGGTTCAATTTGGAATGAAAACTTTTTGGCATGTTTTTCAACACTTCCTTAGAGCTTTTCCTTTTTGCATAAACCTTGTTAAAGTAAGCGACGTGGAAGCAATCCACTTGTATATATATCCTCTCCCCTTGCCTTCATGGATCTTGGGTGAAGAGAAAGATCAAGTTTGATTGATGACACTTCTAGCGAGGCCTATCTAGAGAGAAGTGCTTCCTCTTTAGAGAATGACCTCAAACTGGTAATTCCCTGGCTGGTATATAAATAAGGTGCTGAAAAAAATCTTACCTTATCCCCACAAGCTTAGGTGAGGTGTGTTGATGGTAGCCCAAGGTAGGTGAATATCCCTATGATTTTAGCATGGTCAACTAGGCTCTTAAGTGAGTCATGCATGTACAAACTGATTGCGGGGATGCCACAAACCTTACTAGAAGCCATTAATCAGAAGCCTACCTGATCTATTCCTGAAAGTATCATAATTTTTGTGCAAGGACCAACCCAAGTGGTTTCTTGGGTCACTTGAAGATTACTCACCATATGTATTCCTCTTTTGGGATATCAAGTTGTGGGCAAAGGTTGTGATACTCGCCTGTCTTATAGGTAGGAACTACTTGTATGTGTTCTTGAAAGTGACTTGACCTAGTGAAAACATCTGAACATACACAATATCAAAATTACAAAGTTCTTTTGCCAAGAGAGATCATCTGCTTGTATCCTCTGAGATTTCTTTGTCTCTTGTGAGGACTGTTTGTCAAGACATTATCCTGAAAGTGAATTCAAGTTTGTTCAAAACCGAGTCTGGGTATACTTATTGCAATCACTTCCTAGCTTGATCCAATCTTGTGAATAGTTACTTTTGTTGACCCATGACCCAAACTGTGAAGCATAAGAAAGCTAAGTTACCCATCCCACATGCATATCAAGAGAAGAAAGTTACAGAAAGAAAGCTTAAAGATTGCCAGTATATTTTCAATGTATAACATACAATACAATGCAAGGGTTAAGCAGTTTTCCTTTCGGATCCAAGTTGATTGCTGATTCATCATACTAGAGAGTGAAGACTAGTTGGCACAATCCCCTCCCCTTTCAAAACTATGAAAATTGTCACAGCATTCTCCATCTTAGGTAATCCAATAGGTGCATTTCCATCATCCCCTTTTAGAAGAATCAGTTAGCATCATTATCCCAAATCACTATCCTAGATCAATATCATATCCAAAAACTCTCCTTGAGTTCTCCTAGCCTTATTTACACAAATCAAAATCTCAAAACTTCATCCATTTGACTAAGCATTGTCTAGGGTAGCTAGTACTTGCTTTTGTTGACCTCATCAATCCAGAGATCGGCCTACACTAGTAAGGATCTCATCGTCCAAAGATCACAAGTCTATCCAAGGATGACAATCCATGCATTTTGATCCCCCCATCAGGAAAGGTAACCCATCTCGATCCTCTTCCATGTAGTGTATCACTAGAATCCTACATTTAGATCATCACCTAGTTCATCTCAATCCAAATCCCCAGCATCATTCTGATACATTTTCATTCTCCCTCATCTTAGGACATTGCATTTTCATGCCATCTGTGACATGATCAAAGAAAAGAAAAGGGATGGATTCCAACCAGGCCACTACTTCGGAAAACCCAAATGATTCCACAGGCCAAATGGTGATGTTTGACCCTCCAAAAAAAATAGTTCAGAATGTGTGGAAAGATACTAGTGAGACACCCACTACCAAATCCATGGAGGCTTTGATGTGCCTCGTAGGACATGTGCAAATGCTAAGCGCAATCATCGCAAAAAATCATTTGGCCATCTTGGCAAACTATGAGCAGGAGGGTACGCCCATCCCACCTTAGTTATGCTCTTTTGATGACACAAACCCCTTCCACATCTCTACCAATATTGATTCATTTGTCATCCAACAGGTCCATGATCCAACCATGCAATTATCCCTTACAACATCACCCATCCCACATCTCTTGCAACCTGGTAGGATGATCCCCACAAGCACACCACTTTCCATCATGGGCCCATCACCCCCTACCTCTTCATAGATAGTCACTCAAGTGAAAGAATTCACCCAAGCCTCTACTCAAGCAACACCCCCTCCCGCTACATCAACAACTCTTTTGCAAGGAGTCTCACAAACCACCCCACCTACATCCACCCCACAATCTCAATCCATGCAAGTGCCTCTCATATTTCCTGCTAGCACATAGACCCAGCAAGTCACCTTCACAATAGGAATACCACATATGCCATCTGATAATCCTCCACTAGCATAGAAAACTCCCATATCAGCCCCCATGTTTGTGGCCAACTCTACATCGCAAACCCTATCAGGAATCGGCACTGCCTAGAGCTTCGGCCAAGCACAAATGAATGCCATGAGCATACCTACACATGGCCAACTTTACCAAAAGGCTCATCAATAACAAACATTCCCACAAGTAGCACCTCCACTTGCATTTACCAACTATTTATCTATGCCATCCATCACTCAGCAAACCAAACCTCTACAATTGCAACAACTTGGCACTACCCATCCCACTAACTCTATTATGTAACCACCAATAGTGCACACCTAGGCCACCATTCCCACTCTTAGCAATGCGGGTATGCACCCATCTTATATTCTTCAAGCTCATCACAAATCCCAACCACAACCATTCTACCAACTTCCCCAGTAGCAGCAGTACTTCCCGACTCCACAAGCCAATCCCCTCATCCCATAGCAGCAAGCCTTGACGCAGCACACACCCACCTTACACTAGCAATGTGTCTCTTAGCAAGCTAGCCAGAACCCCTTTCAGATGGCCTTTTCAGCTAGGAAATCTCTATTCCCTTGCTCACCATATCCTCAATTTTCACTTGCACCATCTGACCCATTCTCACTAGGAGTACCCGCTCTAGCACCTGCCAAGTCAGAATGGGAAGAAATGAGAAATGCCATCAAAGAGATTAAGATTGGTACTGAGACTAAGACATTCAAGTTTGAGGAGGTTTGTCTGTATCCATTTGAAAAATCAATCATAGTAATCTCATTCCCTAAACATTTTGAAACACTAAAGTTTCACAAGTATCGAGGGAAGGGTGATCTAATTAACCATGTCAAAGAGTTCTACATGGTATGCTAGGAGGTGGCATTTAATGACATATTTCTCATGTAGCTCTTTCACAAGAGTTTGGGAGGGCGCACTCTCAAATCATTCTACAAAATACCCTATGGGTCTGTCTCCACATTTTCAGAGCTTTCAAAAAAATTTGTCACTCAATATGTACACAACATCAAGAATGAGCTCACCTTATTGAAATTGTGAAATATAAAATAGAAGGGAGGTGAAACTCTGGCTGATTACTTACAATGATGGAAAAATCTCAACATGAGATTGTCATACCAACCACCAGAAAAACACCTGGCCAAGATATTCATTAATAATTTTCATCCGAAGCTATCTCATTCTACAAAGATGAATTGCATTCAAACCTACCAAGACATTAAAGGGAAAGGCATGGATATTGAGAAAACTCTTTTGGATGATGGTAGCATCAAACACTATAAGGAAAGCTCTCGAGATAGATCAAACAACGACCACTCTTGATATTGGAACAAGAATAAAAACATGGTCACTAATGGAGCCATAGACACTAGGAATGTCCAAGTTGTGGTTGTAGGTCCTAACCCTCCTCCTCCAGCATATCAACAATGAACACCTATGTATTAGCAACCAACACCCATATACCAACACCAAGCATCCACCTACCAACAACCACCTGTTGGCATTAAGAAGAATTGCCACTAGTGACAACACTTATTTGCATTATGAGTACAAACTAAGTAGAACAGTGAAAACTAAGCAGAACAGTGCAAACCGAGCAGAATAGTGCAAACTGAGTAGAACAGTGCAAACCAAGCAGAACAGTGCAAACCGAGTAGAAAGGTGCAAACTGAGCAGGATAGTGCAAACCGAGCAGGACAGTGTAAACCGAGTAACATTATGTCTACCGAGTCACTAGTATTTACCGAGTTCGAAACCTACCGAGTGGTTAGTATGAACCGAGCCTTCACTTCTACTGAGTGCATGATGATGCTGAGTAATGTAGTGGACGCTGAGTATCAGAAAGTCACCGAGTTAGTTTGCAGGAACTGTGTAACCATACTTGGGCTGACTTAGTAGCAATAATGTTTATTTGTCAAGCCGCCTTTGTAATTGTAATTAATTGTTTAGACTTGTATATAAACAATGTTGTAAAAATACCAAGATGAATAAGTATGAAGTGAAAAAGAAAAAGAAAGAAAAGAAGAGATAAGCGAATTACAAAGGGCTACAGTAGTATAAGGAGCAGCAAAGACAAATTCATCACAGAAGGTGATCAGTACATCAGTGAATCTCAATCAGCAATCCAGTTGCAAAGTAAGAGATCTACTATTTCATCCTAACAGGTGAATCAGCTTGAAATCCTTTAACCGGGTAGACTTAACAGTCTTTGTAAAATCTCTTAACTGAGTGCATACTTCATTGTATGTTTGTAAAACCTCTAACAAGGTGGACCTAGTAGTCCTTATTGCTCCTAGCAGGGCAGATCATCAGAAGTGATCATTGTAAGCCTTAATCGGCCAACTTTATACTGCAGTACTAAAGCTTTGTGGGTTTCATCCCCACCCTAGTTTTACTTTCTTATGGAAGGTTTCTGGGTAACCAAATCTATGTGTCATTGTTGTGTATGCTTTTAAGTTTCATGCTTTCTATATGCAAAAGGATAAAGTGAACTATATTTTAATACATCTGTTATTGAAATAAAATTTGCAGTTACTAATTCACCCCTCCCCTCTCAGTAACTCGGTTAATTCCTGAATATTTCCAACAATTGGTATCAGAGCTATATTGGTTCTCAAGATAAAGCTTAACTAGCTTGAGCAAAGATCCAGGACAATGGAGGTATTCAAACTGAACAATGTGATTGAAAATGAAAAGCTAGATCTAGAAATGGCCATAGCTAAACTTAAAGAAGCAAAAGAACATCTTTTCCAATCCCTAAGAAGAAGGAAGGAAATTGCAAATCAGATGAATGATCAGAATTACATTGAAGAAAAGATTGAAGATCTTTTTCCCTCAGATAGCTCAGATGAAGCAAATAATGTTGTCAAAGAACTCCTAGAAAAGAATGGGTCTCTGCAGGAAGAAGTGAGAAAATTAAAAAGAGAACAAGAACTACACTCTACAAGATTTTGTGAGATCTTAGAACAAAGAAACAAGTTGAAAGATGAATTGGATGGAAGGAACAATGAAGTCCAAAATAAAACCCTTCAGCTAGAAAACCTAATTGATCAGATCTCCCATACAAATGAGGAAATTCTGACTCTAAGATCAGAAATAGAAAGCACAAGAGAAGAACTAAGATCTGAAAAGCAAATCAATCTAAGATTGACGGATGACCTAAACACTGAAAAACAAATCAATGAAGGAATGCTGAATAGCCAAGAAGACCTAAATCAGCTGTATGACCGAAATCTTCATAGGCAAAAAGGAAAAGCAGGACTTGGATACAAAGGAGAAGGTGAATCTTCTAAGCAAGGTACTCAAAGAAATCAGAAACTTACTTGTAATCATTGTGGAAAAATAGGACATACTTCAAATAAATGTTGGAGCAATGAAAAAGAAAAATTCAATGAAAAATGCTACAACTGCAATCAGCATGGTCACAAAGCAAATGAATGCAGGGAAAAACCAAGATTCAAAGGTAATTGTCACAAATGCAACAAACAAGGTCACAAGGCATCCGAGTGCAGATCCAAAACATTCAATCCAGCAGAACAAATTATGAAAGCAATGTTTGGATGGGATTACAACACCTGGTGTAGATGTCATTATTGTGGAGAATATGGACACATTGGCATGAACTGCATAAAACATCATCAAAGGAAAAGAGATACTACCATAAGATGCTACAAATGCACTAAACTTGGTCACATAGCCAGAAATTGCATGAATGCTAGTGAAGTTGAAGATGGAAAGAAGAATGAAGCAACTAAGACCAGGAAACAGATGAGACAACTGTGGATTCCTAAATCTACCGAGAAAACTAGTCCAAGTAATGGAATGGGTGGCTCTACCGACTCAAACTAAATTTCCAAGAAAGCACTGGAACTGTATTCTCATAGACAAATTTCAAGCAGTTCTAGAACTGAATTAAAAGAAAGATCTAAATCGGCATACAAGATGCAATAAGATCACAGGAAGGTTGGTATCAATTTTTACTGAGCAAGGTTGGGAGCTGTCTAATATGATTACCGAGCGAGGTCAGAGCAATACGAATTCTCAAGTTCACCGAGTTGTGAAGTCTTTACCGAGTAATTAATTCATAGTGGGTGACAGTCTATTGGAATTCATACCCTAATTTGTACTGAGCATTAATGATAGAGTTGTAAACAAAAGGCAAGAAATCAAACTCATTCTTCACCGTGAACTTTAGCACTTTGAGAGCAGAAAATTTCAAGAGCAATCCAGCAATTCAAACACTTTTGTGAAAAGAATTCTCTGTGATTTACCATGGCATCATCCAGCACTTCAACGAAGAAAGGATCAGAAATGATAGTCCAAGGGGAATGGAAAGCACCAGATTTCAAACTCGTGCCCGCAATTGCAGTAGCCCTAGATCCGAACAGAGCTCAATCTCAGATTCCTCCTAAGGTACTACTTGTTAACAATATTCGCAATCATTTCAATTGTGCAATTCAAGAGATGGGAAACCTAGAGCTAGATATTGTGCGTGAGGAATTGTGTGTGGATGGTATTCTAAAACCCGAGCACAAACATCTGGAAGACAAGGGATCAGTTCACATTGCACATTTACCTCGAAACTTTCAGGAGAAATGGGTTAGATACATTCTCAGCCATGTACATGAAGGCAAGATTTGGCTTGAGCAACCCATAGAGATCACTAAGAAGATGATTCATCAAATCATCGGTCTTCCCATGTTAAAAAAATTTAAAACTACCAAAACCCTAGGTCGGCCGGAACTGGACAAGAAAACCCTAGCCGAGTGGGACGGTAGAGGCATGAAAGTAAGCAGCATTACTGATGCTGAACTAAAGTTTGGAACACACATCATTGCTCATAAAATATATAGTTCAAGTCGATAGAATAGTGTCTCCTATGAAGCCATAGACCTAGCATACAAAGTGGTCAAGAATAACTTATCTTTTGACCTTGCAGATTTGTTGTTAAGACATTTTAACAAGAACATGGAAAGCATTCAAACTTCCAAAAACAATCCATGTAAGTTTGGATCTCTATTGGTCTATTTATTTTTCTATGTTCAAAAATTCTTCCCTTCCAAAGGAAAAGTAGTATGGAGAAAAGATGTGCCAGTTCTTTATGAGATAAATGAATATATTTCAGAAATGGGTGAAAATTTTGAGAGCATCATGGATAGTTATTTTGAGTCTTTCAAGGAGAAAATGAACGACAGATTCTGGATTCCACAGAAGTTGGTGGAAGATTATAAGGATGATATTTGTTTTATGGTGGACTGTGACAGAGTATACATTCAAGCAGCTAAACCGAGGATTGTACATGTAAAATCTCTTCCTTATGAGGTAAACATTGATGAAACAAAGAATATCATTGAAGCCCTCCTTAATCAGCCTGTTAATCCCAAAGCTCCATATTTTGGAACATATGAAGAAGCTAAAGTAAGAATTGAATTAAGCATAAAGCTTCCACAAGTAGTAAATAAAGGAAAAAAGAGGATAGCCAAAATACAAATGCTAACCGAGGACAGAGGAGAAGACACTGAAGAAGGAGAGAAAAAGGATGAGAAAATAGAGGAACCAGAACCTGGAAAGAAGAAAGGAAAGGTATTCATCACCAAGGCACCTAAGCCTCCCACTACTGTATTTACAAGGAGAAGTGCAAGGAGTAAGGTAGACAAGGCAGACAAAGATATAATATTCAATAGGCCTCCTCTAACCCTTCAAGAGAAGATCAAACTTTTGAGAGAAGGATCAGGATCTGGAGTAAGTAATATAAAATCTTTAAAATATGAAACCAGATTGGAAACAGAACAAAAGGAGATAGAAGATGTTGTTATTGAAAAGATGGGACAGTGGAAATACTCTCCTGATGAAATAGCCCCACAGATTCCAGTAGCTTTATTAGATCCAATAAAAATGAGATGGACCAATGCAACGCAAACTGTAAAAGACATATTTGATCAAACCCTGAGACAGTTAATGCCAAGCTTGAAAAATGATGAAATAAAGAAGGCATTGAAGGAGAATGAAAATAAGATGACACTAAAGTTCAATACTTGTTTAATTCTGATTAACAATATTGAATCGGTTGTGAAGGCTGCAAATGTTACATGGAAGAACATATACCATCTTCACCAACCGAGTACTGAAACGGTTATAATAAAAGACATTGAAGATGACAGTGATGAACAGGAAGAAGCCACTGAGGTAGATGATACTATGAGGATAGTGGCAGAAGTCATTGCATCACTTCCTACCTCTCCAGTAAAAGTTACTACATCTAGCCCGGAGACACCTTCAAGCATGGTTGTGACAACTTCAACATTTGTCCAATCACCTATAGCAACAACAGAAGTAACTACCATTTCTTCTACCGAGTTGCAGTCTCCTATTTCATCAAGTTTTCTAGTAGTAAGTATTCCATTTTTTGATTCTACATGTGTAAATACTTCAAGTTCTCCAGTAGACAGTATACCATTCTCTATAGCCAGTCCTACTATGTCTACTGTCACTACTACTAAGGCATTAAGTACAGATAAGCCTAAGGCTCAACCGAGTATAAGATTTTTGGGCAAGAATATAGTAGATGATATAGACCTAGATGAGGAAATAGAGATTCCAACATTGGATTTTGCAAATCTATCAGCGGATCAAATGCAAAATATAGGTGAAATCCTCCAAAGGAAAGCAAAGCAAAAGAAACTTAAAGAGGAGAGAGACAAGGAATATAAAATCATTAAGGATGCTAAGGACATTTTGTCAGAAGCATTAGGTATTGAAGTAGACTCCTCTCAACATGTTTTGTTACAATTAGTAGAAGCGATAAATAAGTACAATGAGGATTCATCTGGGATAGAAAAGTTAGTTGAAAAAGCCAAGAAGAAATTCAACAATAAAGTGCTTGAACACATTGCTCAGCACATAGCCATTAATCAAGCAGAATTGTCTTCAGTTTTGACAAACATTGAATCTTCCTATTCGAATGTTACCTCTCTTTTGGTCAGACTATGCAATGTTGCTGAGTTCACCAAGGATGTCAAGGATAAAATGAATAAAATTGATGAGGATTTGAAAATTAGCATACAGAAGCTGCAACTTGAACCAAGTTCAAACTCTGCTCATCACATGAAAATCTCATTCCTATCAAATATGCAGTCAGAACTACTAAAAGAAGACACAAGGATCCGGTCCACACTGCTAGACATTCAGAACATGATCCTTCCCATCATGAATACAATGTATAAGCACATTGAACATTCCAAAACATTAATTCATGACAATCAGTTCTCAATAGCAGATCACATGATTACACTCTCTACAGAAGTCCAAATTGCAATCCAAACATGCAAGATTCTGCAAGAAAATTGGGACAGAACCCTGGCACTGATAATGAAGGTACATTTTGTTTTTCTATCAAATTTTGGATTCTCTCTATAAAACACTTGTATATACACCTTTGGCATTATCGCCAAAAAGGGGGAGATATGTATAGAAGAAAAAGTTAGCACATTGAAAGGGGGAGATAATTTATAAAGCCCTATGACAAAGACAAATTTTGAAAAATCAAAATAAATCTCAGCATGGTTCATGTATATAAGTTTTGGGCAATAAGTGTTTTTGTCACTAATGCCAAAGGGGGAGATTGTTGGCATTAAGCAGAATTACCACTAGTGACAACACTTATTTGCATTCTGAGTACAAATCGAGCAGAATAGTGAAAACTGACCAGAACAGTGCCAACTGAGCAGAACAGTGCAAACTGAGCAGAACAGTGCAAACTGAGCAGAACAGTGCAAACCGAGCAGAACAGTGCAAACCGAGTAGAACAGTGCAAACCGAGCAGGATAGTGCAAACCGAGTAGGACAGTGTAAACTGAGTAACATTATGTCTACCGAGTCACCAGTATTTACCAAGTTTGAAACCTACCGAGTGGTTAGTATGAACCGAGCCTTCACTTCTACCGAGTGCATGACGATTCTGAGTAATGCAGTGGACGCCGAGTATCAGAAAGTCACTGAGTTAGTTTGCAGGAACCTTGTAACCATACTTGGGCCGACTTAGTAGCACTTATGTTTATTTGTCAAGCCAGCTTTGTAATTGTAATTAATTGTTTAGACTTGTATATAAACAATGTTGTAAAAATACCAAGATGAATAAGTATGAAGTGAAAAAGAAAAAGAAAGAAAAGCAGAGATAAGCGAATTACAAAGGGCTACAGCAGTATAAGGAGCAGCAAAGACAAATTCATCATAGAAGGTGATCAGTACATCAGTGAATCTCAATCAGCAATCCAGTTGTAAAGTAAGAGATCTACTGTTTCACCCTAATAGGTGAATCAGCTTGAAATCCTTTAACCGGGTAGACTTAACAGTCTTTGTAAAATCTCTTAACCAAGTGCATACTTCATTGTATGTTTGTAAAACCTCTACCAAGGTGGACCTAGTAGTCCTTATTGCTCCTAGCAGGGCAGATCATCAGAAGTGATCATTGTAAGCCTTAATCGGCCAACTTTATACTACAGTACTAAAGCTTTGTGGGTTTCATCCCCACCCCAGTTTTACTTTCTTATGGAAGGTTTCTGGGTAACCAAATCTATGTGTCATTGTTGTGTATGCTTTTAAGTTTCATGCTTTCTATATGCAAAAGGATAAAGTGAACTATATGTTAATACATCTGTTATTGAAAGAAAATTTGGAGTTACTGATTCACCCCTCCCCTCTCAGTAACTTGGTTAATTCCTGAATATTTCCAACACCACCCTGTCAACCTATTATGAATCAAACCGATGATATATCTATTACTCAAGGACACAATAAACCCCATGTTCATAATGACCCAAAGTGCACATTTAAACCCCTTGGAGAACCCTTGGATGCCAATTTTTGCAAGATGGTCAGTGCCAACCTAGTTGTGTATCCACAAACCCAGCCCTTTGATGATTCAATACCCAAGCCAGCATGGTACAAGGACAATGAGTACAGTGAATATCACCGTGTTAAGGGAAAGACTACCGCTAAATGCATGAAGCTCAAGAACCATGTCTAGGATCTTATAGACAAAAAGGAGATCACAATCGACACTCCTATCCAAGTGTCACCCAATGCCAACCTACAAATCTACCAAAATGTGTTTCCTAAACACAATACCGGGAAAACTCAAGTTAACACTACCCCTCCTGTTGGCCAAGATAAGGGTAAAAAAGGTGACCATGGTGATGGAAAAGACTATACCATTGCCTACAGAAACTATAATAAATTCATTTCTTGTATCTCCCAGGTTGAGCCTACTATGAATGTGATCCATGTCCAAGATGCCTATGTCCCTATAGACATCAATTCCATCCAATTCAAGAACCTTGTGGGGCACCTATCCACACTTTCCACTCTCTCTTTTCAGCCATCCGACATGCCATTCATTGAACTAGATCATAACCTCCCACTCCACATTATCATCATGATCAATGACTTTTCCATTAAATGGGTCATGATAGATAATGGTTCGACCCTCAACCTTTGTATGTTAAAGTTTGTTCAGTAGATTGGCCTCACAGAAGTAGACATCTCCCATGAGGTGATCACCATTAAGGCCTATGATAACCTAGAATGTACCTCTGAAGGTACCATTCTTTTTCCAATCAAAATTGGTCCTTTCATTTAGGACACGGTATCCAACATTGTTGATCTTGACCTCCCTTACAACATCCTCCTAGGTCATCCATGGATCCACTCCATCCAAGCAGTCCCTTCCACCTATCACCAATGCATCAAATTCCCTTACCAAGGCACTGAGATCACCATCCATGTAGATCCCCAACCTTCTGCATACTGTCATGTGATCAAAGCCTCATTTCCCCACTCGGCTCACTATATCAGAATTGACATTGGCATGTCTGTCACCATCTCTTCTCAATCCCATTGTGATCAAGAGACAACCCTCACCTCCACCCTTTCCTCTATCAAGATCAAAAAAAAAGGTTGCAGAGAATATAGTCTCATCGATGCTTTTGTATTAGGGGCTCTTCCCCTAGATCTACACACACAAGGATGACCCTCCCACCAAACCAAGGTTCCTCGGGAGGGTCCCAAAATAAAGACCATGGGAACATCTTCATTTTTTACCAATGGAATCCTGAATGGTCAAGAGTTGGACCTAGATATCAACCAATGGCTATATAAAGATCCTCCACCTCTAGATACTAAGGTTCTCAGATACTTTAATGATAAATACCATATACCACACAAATGGGCAGCTAAACAATGGAACTATCAAGGTGGAGGTGTATGACCTAACGAGGCTGGAATGAAAGACCCTATGGAAGCCTATAAAAATCTAGAGACTCAAGGCCTTGGCTTTGATCCCCCTTGCATACACATACAAGGAACTGATGTCATAACTAGGGGCACCAATTCACCCAATGTAACCTTTTTAAGAATCCAAGATGCACTCGTGGAAGTCGAAGATGTTTTGGAGGAGGAAGAAAAATGGTCCTATGATGATATCTTTGACAATGAAACCTTCCTGGGAAATTCTATCCTTCACCAACTCACCAACAACCTCATTGACCTCCCCCTCATTCATCCTAATGTCATAGACTGGGACCAACTGACCATAGTACATATCGATGAGTTTTGAAGTGAGGAAGCGCTCCTAAGATTCATTAGTGCCACAGATCAGCAATCAAAATGGGGGCAAGAATCGACTAAAGTATATCAGCTCAACCCAAAGGGGTACTTTGGGGATGAGGAAGTCTCTAGCTAAAAAAATAAAACCAAAAAAGAAAATAAAGAGTCCTCATGTGAAAACCCCTCTAGGGAATATCTTGTTTCAAAAATAGTAAAAAATAAAGGGCGTATTCGATAGTGAAAACCTCTCTGAGGCGCTAGAGGATGGAGACTTGCCTCTTCCTCCTATCCAGGATTACCGGTCAAAATGTTGGAAATTTGGTTAATGTGGATGCATAGCTGTTGTCATTATGGCAACATATGATCTCTACTAAGAGCGCAGAATCTGGAATGCAAGTATGGCAAGTTGAAGGAAGAAATTGTCTAAGTATGGATACAGTGATCCTGACAAACCACCCGATGAAGATTTAGTTGGTGACATCCACTGGAGAAATATTTCTATTTGCATAGTTAACTAAAGCTTCTACAAATCATGAGGATACCCCATCTTAGTGCACATAAAGTTTGGAACAGTACGGACGAAGTTATTCAAAGTTTACCGAAGACAGTTTTGCAGACAGAACAGTTTTGGAGACAGTATTAGCGAAAGAGTTAAGGGATTATTTTTCTTGTCAAAATAATGACTTAACATTATGAAGGGACAAAATCCTAGATGTTTACCCATGGATAAATATTTTGGAAGCTAACCATATGAAGTTATTAGCTCTAATAACTCATATATTAGGCATACTTGAAATGTAATGAGTATGATGTTTTTTGTAAAAAGAAAGAAAAGGATAACTTATGAAAGTTGTGTATTGTGATAGCAACAAAGGCTATTGATGTGAAGTTGTAAGAAATACCATATTATAGTCAGAAACATTTTGTATTACCTATTTGGGTAGTGAGCTCAACTGGTGATCAAGTTTTGTAATCTAACTCCTAACAGGGTTAAGGCTTCTAACAAGGCCTAAAGTCCTTTAACCAGGATAGATCTACTATACATTGTAAACAAACTCTTAATAGGGTCCAATATCCCTAACAAGATACTTTTGATTAGTGATCTTTGTGGGTACCATCCCCACTGGGGTTTTCCCTTGGTCAGGGTTTCCTCGAGAACATATCATGTGTTATGAGTTCTTTCTATTTACTGCTATGTCTGTTAATTAGCTTGATAATATTTATATGCACTAAAGTAATCTGTTATATCCATAAGTGGGAAAAAGTAAAAGTTTGTGAAATACTGATTCACCCCCCCCACCCCCCCTCTCAGTATTTCCTATTTCTAACAATTGGTATCAAAGCGCAATTACTCAGAGAAGGAACATTCAAGGAAAGCTTAGCAGCTTGAGTAAGATCTCTATGGATATGGATCAAATTTAGAAGAATCTTGAAGAAGCTCTTGACCAGGTTGATATGCTTACTAATGAAAGAAATTCCTTAAGAAGAAAGTATGAAGATGTAAAGAATGTCATTGAAAAATTAAAAGGTAAGATTGAAGATCTGAAATCTGAACAGGAATCTGATATTCTTGTTGAAGATTGTGATGAATTAGAAAAAGAAAATGAGATCCTTAAGCATGAACAGAAGATAGTAAATCTGAAGCTTAGTATGAAAGATGGAAATTTGAGATCTGATAATGAAAAATTGAAAATTGAGAATGAAGATCTAAGATCAAGACTTGAAAAGGTAACATCCGAATCTAAAAAAGTAAAAGTGCAGTATGCAGAACTTGAGAAGTATAATAAAATTGTGAAAGGTGAATTGACTCAATCTAAAAAACAACTTGAAAGGCTATACTCTAATGGTGATAGGACTGAAAAACAAATTTCTTTTGGAGAACCATTCTTTGATAAGACTGGATTTGGATTTAGTATGTTTAGAACAAATCATGAAAGTAAGAAGCTAGATCTGAAGACATTTGAAAGTTTGGAGGAAATGAAGCTAGATGAGAACACATTGGAAGATCCACCTAAAGAAGAACCACCTAGAGAGAAAGAAGAATCAAAGCAAGAAAAATCAAAATAGGAAGAATCATCTAAAGGTATGGAAAGAGAATTCAAAGGTAGATGTTTTGCTTGTAATACTATTGGGCACATGAAGAGAGATTGCACAGGTAAGCAATTTAAAGCTCTTAATGGACATCGTTATAATTGTCATGGTTTTGGGCATAGAGCTAACAAATGTAGAAGACCTAAAGTAATTTTGAATAATTATGATAATAGAATGATTGGGAATACTAACAATGTAGATAGGAGATCTATTGAAGAAATGAATAAAAGAAAAGTGGTAGTATGTTTTAGATGCAACAAAGTAGGACATATTGATAGAAATTGTAGGTCATAGATTAACCATCAAGGATAGAGATTTGGAAACAATGGAATCATTTGTCAGATATGCAACAAGTTTGGACACTCAGCAAGAGTTTGCAAAATGAACAATGGAGGTTATCATCATAACCCTAACCCTAGGAACAATGCAAGAAGGAATGAAAATGTAGGAAATAAAGAGAAAGGTTGTAGCAATAAAGATGAAGTAAAATTTGATAAAGGCACAGATCAAGGAGGTATATTCAACACTAAAAGTAGTTAGGAAGGTAATGTATCTGATGGTAAGGATGAATCTTTACCTAACCCTTCTTTAAGTACTTAAATTATGTAAGTTTCTATAGTTTAGGACTTAGGATTAGTCTAGATTAGGAATTTGAATGAGTTAAGCTTTACAAAGTTAGATATAGGTTTTTTATGTTGTATTAATGTCATGGTTAAGTGCACAAAATAAAATATTGTGTTTTGCGAGGTCACAAAAAGTTTTATGGTTGCAGGTTTGCAGAATCAACTTTTTGAGGTTTTAGCGGCAAAATGAATGAATGCGATGTCAGATCGAGTTAATGTGAAGTGTTATTTGGTTGAAATTGAAGTTATTATGATTTCAAAGTGATTGAAAAGAGATTTTAAAGAAGAAAAAGTGAGTTGAGGATGATTTGAAGAAGTTTGGAAGTAGTTTGCAGTGCCGATCATACCGAAACCCTAGATTTGCAAAGTTGAGGTATTTTTCGATCTTTAATCAGTTGATAAGATGAATATTTCTATGGTTCATAATGTTAAAGATAAGAATAGACCTAAGATTAAGAAAGAACCAGTAGAACCAGCTGAAATTGATGACAGACTAGCACTATCATCCATACCAGACACAGTATTACACATTGAGAATGTTAAAGGATATTTAGGTTGCAATTTGAAACCTTGGGAGATGCAGATTTTAATGATGATTATAGGAAATTGTATAATCAAGACATGTTAGTTAAACCAGCGTATGGGCACCTAGAGAACAATGAAATTATCAATTATTCCATGAAGTATCAATTTGATGATGAGGAATGTACCAAGATCATTTTAAGTAGAATCCACAATGGGAAATTCTGGATGGAGGATAGAGTTATTGATATAACTGCCGACCTAATTCATGATGTTACTATATTATCAAAAGTTGGAGAGATTCCACTGAATGAAAAGAACATAATAAATATTGTCTTAGACAACAATGGATCTAGTTATAATGGTAGAGGAATTGTGATAAGTAAGATTAAGCAAGATGATGTTAGGTACCTTTGCAAGATCCTAACAACTAAATTCTGTGGTAGTTCAAGGGAAGATGACATGGTTGTAGGAATGGTTCATGTAGCTTATCTTATGTGTATTGAGAAGAAACAATTAGACCTATGTGAAATTATGAGAATTCAGTTGTTTAAGAACTTAGAAAAGATTAAGAAGGCTAAGTACACACAGTTTAGGTTTTCATCTCTGATAACCTATATGTTTTTCCACATTTTGAGAAGATTTCCTTACACAGTTGACTGGAGTGACAATGTGAACACAATGGAAAGAATAAACTCAGTCTACATGAAGCACCTAATTAATAAAGTCAATGACAGTGTGAAGCTTGTATTGAAGACTTTTTAGAATATTGTTAAGAACAAATCAAGGATTCCTCAATCCTTAGTTGAAAAGCATAAAGATGACATTTTTTTTATGGTAGACACTGATTTCACCTACATTGAAGTAGTTGAGCCTAGAATGGAATTCATAGACCCTCTTAGCTATGAAGTATCTGAAGCAGAAACAGTAGGATGGTCATGCAAATAGGTTTGGAACCTATGAAGAGAATTTCAACTCTATAATAAGTTTGAAAGAAAAGAAGCAATCTAGTAGGAGAGTTGAATCAACTATAAAGAAAATACTGAAAGAATCAGTTATGTCAAGTCATGAGTTTGACATAGCTAAGAAGACTGCAAAAGCCTTAAAGCAAAGTGAAAATCTTGTAGTTCCACCTGTGGCATCTAGTGCAGACCCTGTTGATCCTATTGCAGTAAAGGTAAAAGTTGAAGAACCTGAAAAAGTTGAAAGTGAAAAATCCTTTTCTCCTATTCCTAGCAAAAGAGTAAAAGAGAGTGCAATAGGACCCGACAAGAGATAGAAAGTATTGTACCACCTATACCTAGAAAACTAGCAGAAATTAAAGATGATGATGAAGTTTCAGTCAAGAAGAAAACTTGGAAACCAAGAATTGAAAGAGTTAATGAAGATATATTGCAGCATGGAGACTTCACTAAGATAAAAAAATACTATGATCTATATGGATCATTTGACAGATTAAATTTTTGAAAATGCAATGATTACACATATGATTTTGACAGATAAGAAATTTAGCACTATTCATGGTAAGATCCCAGAATATTTGTATAACAGACTTGTGAATAGAAAACAGAGAGCACAAGTAGAGGACACAAAGATGAGAGAACATGTAATTAGATAGTTCTATGAAGTTGAGGATGAAGATCATTTGAAGAGAATCTTGAAGCCTCTTGGAACTTTATTGAGAACTAAGAGAAGAACAATTCTTATAATGGGAGGCAAAAAGAAGGAAGTACAGAAAGAGACTGAGCAAGCAGTAATGCAAGTTCTTGCAGATATAGTTGCAGGAAAGCATGTTGAATCAGATCCTTAGCAAAAGCAATAAGAGAAATAGCATGCAGAGGAAGTTGTTATTGAAAAAGTCCCATCTTCTTCACATATCAATATTAGCAAAGAATCAATGGACATTGAAGGCACCAAAGTGACACTAGAATCAGATGATGCAGTATTTTGTGATCTAGGAAACATTATTGACAATTTGGCTTTTGGAGAGCAAGAGAAGGTTACAGAATCAGAAAAGGATACAGAGGCAGAGGAAGCACCAGCTGTATCAGAATCAATTCCAACAAAGTAGACAGTTAAAGGTAAACAAATTTTCACAGAGGTCACTACCTCTAGTGCAGCTTCTATACTAGTTGAAGACATTAGCACACCTGACAATAAGAAGAGACAAATTGGTTCAATTTTTGAAGACCTTGGAAAAGAGGTTGAAGATGATGATCATCTTGAGTTCATCACATCTCTTAATAAAATTATTGGAAAGAATAAGAAGGTGAAGGACCTTGAAGGAAAAGTTAGCATTTTGATAGAGAAACTTGAGAGTGTGATCAGCACTAAGGTATTTGACTCAGATCCACTTGAGAAAGCTAAAATGGTAATGAACTCTTTTGACTCTAAATTTTCTAACTTGAAGGATATTTCTAGAATAAAAGCTCGGGAAGCTTATGAAGCAGAAATGCAACAAAATATAAGTGTAAATATTTGAAATGATATTGGTAATTTGGATGTAATTTGAGGAAACATTTTGAGACTGGAAAGAGGTTGTATATACAATGCACAAAATCAGAAATCCTAATAGTTGAAGAAGATAAGAAGATCAAAGAGAAGATAGATCCAATTATAGCTGAGACAAACACCTTGACAAGCCCTAATGTAAAGATAAATTCTATGGAGAAGAACATAACAAAGTTAAATGATGAAATTAGAATGTTAGCAGAGGAGAAGAATAGAAAGATGATCAGAATTAACATCTTGAGAGAGCATGTCTCAATCAATACCTCAATTATTGAAGACCAAATTGAGGAGTGTCTTTCAACAAAGACATCTTTTCAAAAGTTTAGCTTTAATTCCCTGCAAGCTTGTCAGATAGCAGCATACGGATTGAGTATTTTACTCAATGTTGCTGAATCCATCAAGAAGATATGGAGGAAAGATTTCAAAACATGGAAGTCAGAGTTTGGTGACTGTGTTGCAAGCCTATCAGCTTTGCAATAGCCGACAACAAGGTATCATGTTTTTTTTAAAATTTTTGTACACCCTATCTTTGTCATTGTTGTCAAAGGGGGAGAGATAGTAGAAAATTGATAATATCTTGAGGAAGGATACTCATAGGGGGATCTATTCTATGGAGTATAATATTCTAAATGTTTTGTATAACATTGGGCCATAATTTTGTGTAAGTGTTTTGAAGTTTTGTTTGCACACTTAGCCAATTTTCCCATATGTTGCCACCAATGACAAAGGGGGAGATTGTTGGCAATTTGGCTAATGTGGATGTGTAGATGTTGTCATTATGGAAACATATGATCTCTACTAAGAGTGCAGAATCTGGAATACAAGTATGGCAAGTTGAAGGAAGAAATTATCTAAGTATGGATACAGTGATCCTGACAGAGCACCCGATGAAGATTTAGTTGGCAACATCCACTGGAGAAATATTTCTATTTGCGTAGTTAATTAAAGCTTCTATAGAGTATGAGGATACCCCATCTCAGTGCACATAAAGTTTGGAGCAATACAGATGAAGTTATTCAAAGTTTACCGAAGACATTTTTGCAGACAGAACAGTTTTGGAGACAGTATTAGCGAAAGAGTTAAGGGATTATTTTTCTTATCAAAATAATGACTTAACATTATGAAGGGATGAAATCCTAGATGTTTAGCCTTGGATAAATATTTTGGAAGCTGACCATATGAAGTTATTAGCTCTAATAACTCATATATTAGGCATACTTGAAATGTAATGAGTATGATGTTTTTTGTAAAAAGAAAGAAAAGGATAACTTGCAAAAGTTGTATATTGTGATAGCAAAAAAGGCTATTGATGTGAAGTTGTAAGCAATACCATATAGTCAGAAACATTTTGTATTACCTGTTTGGGCAATGAGCTCAGCTAGTGATCAGGTTTTGTAATCTAACTCCTAATAGGGTTAAGGCTTCTAATAAGGCCTAAAGTCCTTTAACCAGGACAGATCTACTATACATTGTAAAAACACTCTTAATAGGGTCCAATATCTCTAACAGGATACTTTTGATTAGTGATCTTTGTGGGTACCATCCCCACCAGGGTTTTCCCTTGGCCAGGGTTTCCTCAAGAACATATCATGTGTTATGAGTTCTTTCTATTTACTGCTATGTCTGTTAATTAGCTTGATAATCTTTGTATGCACTAAAAGCCAATCAATCTAGGGATAGAGGAAATCCCTCAAATCACATAAATCATAGCAGCTCTAAATGAAGCAAAAGAGATGGCCCTAGAAGCTCTTCTTCAAGAATCAATAGGAAATTTTGCATGGTCATACACCCATATGCTCGAACTTGACCTTGATCTCATTGTCCATCATCTAGTAGTGAATGTTGATGCCAAACCGGTCAAACAAAAGGTATGGAGAATGCATCCTAAAGTGGCCTTATTAGTAAAAGAAGAACTTGAGAAACTCCTCCAGGCCATGATCATCAGACCCATTGGTTATTTAGACTAGATCTCTAACATGGTACCCATTGTCAAACCCTCATGTGACATAAGAATTTGTACCGAATTTCAAGATCTTAACAAAGCATGTTTGAAAGATGATTTTCCACTGCCCAACACAGACATGATCATGGACCTCACTACTAGACATGAGATGTTTTCACTGATGGATGACTTCTTAGGGTAAAATCAGATTAGAATCACAAAAGCAGACTAGCACAAAATTGCTTTCACCACACCATGGGGCACATTTTGTTTTAACATGATGTCATTTGGGCTCAAGAATGCTAGAGCTACCAATTAAAGAGCAATGACTACAATTTTTCATGACATGATTCATAAGATCCTTTAAGACTATGTCGATGACATTCTAGCAAAATCTAGAACATGCCACGAACACCTTGATGTCCTGAAAGATGTGTTCGACTGCCTATACAAGTATGGCTTGAAATTGAATCCAAAAAAATGTGTATTTGGTGTGACATCTAGAAAACTTCTAGGGTTCATTGTGTCCATGCATGGCATAGAGATTGATCCCAAAAAGGTGAAAGCCATCATGGAAATGCCTCCTCCCAGAATGCTCAGACAATTGAGAAGCTTACAAGAAAAGTTGCAGTCAGTTCAATGATTCATCTCCCAACTAGCAGACAAGTGTCATCCATTCACGCATCTTTTACAAAAGGACACCACCTTCAAGTGGGACCCCATCTGTCAGCACAACTTTGAAAAATTCAATGAATATCTAGTGAATGAACCTATTCTTGTTCCACCAATGCCAGGAAGGCCCCTCATTTTGTACATATCTGCAACTACTATAGCACTGGGGCACTCTTAGCATAGCTTGATGATGATGGAAAGGAGTGGGATATTTATTAAATTAGTCATACACTAGCTAGCTACAAGCTAAACTATTCTCCAATGGAAAATCCCTGGTTAGCAATGGTTTTCACCACTCAAAAACTCCGCCACTACATGCTTAGTAACATGTAAAGCTAATCTCCAAGGTCAACCTACTCAAATACCTATTATCAAAGGCCACACTTACAAGGTGAATGGCGAAATGGGTCATGCTTCTTAGTGAATTCAACATCCAATATGTTGACCGCAAAGCCATCAAGGGACAAGTTATTATTGATCAGCTTGCAGAAGCTCCCTTAGCTGATGCATATCCTCTCAAAATGGAGTTCCCTAGTGAGCATCTTTGTATGGTTGAAGAACAACCCTAGTGGAAATTATATTTTGATGGGTCATATACATCACATGGATCAGGGGCAGGCATATTGTTTGTGACCCCTCAAGGAGACTGCATCCCAAAATCCTTCAAGCTAGGATTTATGTGCACAAACAACATTTCAGAATATGAGGCCCTTGTGGTAGGTCCTAAAAATGCCATTCACTAGAATATCATGAAACTAAAAGTCTTTAGAGATTCCCAATTGATCATGAAGCAGGTCCTCGATGAATATCAAACAAAGGATGACAAGCTATTACCCTATAAAGAGCTTGTAGATAAACTCAAAGAACATTTTGTTAGCATACAGTTCACACAAGTCCCAAGATTTCTGAATAAGGTAGCAGATGCTATGGCCACCATCAGCTCACTATTGGAAATCCCATGTGACACTACGCAATATGAGTTTCTAGTCGAATAGCTACACATGACCACTTACAAGAACGCTGACATTAATATGGTATGTGTCTTGGTTGGTCCCAAGTCCCCATGGTACCATAACATTCATTCTTATCTAAAGAATGGTATCATATCTCCTCACCTCACAAACACCCAATGCCAGAACCTTATTCGCAGAGCATCCTACTACACTCTTGTAGCCAACACCCTATATCATCATGGGTATCATAATGTCCTCTCCTAATGTCTAGACTTGAACAAGGCCTCCATGGATTTACAAGAGGTTCACACTAGTATTTGCAGTGCTCATACGAGTGATATCATCCTTGCAAAGCAACTTCCTAGAGTTGGGTATTATTGGCTGACCATGGAGCGTGATGCCTATGAGTTCATAAAGTAGTGCCTATAGTGCTAGCAACATGCCAATTTGATCCACCCTCATTATTCTAAAAGACACAATTATATTATCACAGCCACTGAATACTTTACAAAGTGGAAAGAAGTAATTCCGAACAACTTAACTACTGGTGTCCAGATCTCCAAATTTATCCTCTACCACATCATTTTCCATTTTAGTATTCCCTCCACAATCTTCACAAATCACAGCTCTCCATTTTAAAACTATCATTTGTGATCGATTTCACATCCACCAATTCTTTTCTAGCCCATATTTTCCACAAGGAAATGGCCAAGCTAGGGAAACTAACAAAACCATCCTAAAAATCCTATAGAAAGTTGTCAATGATTTCGGTTGTGACTGGGCACTTGCAAATCAATCCATCCCTTTGGGCCTATCACACCTCATTCTATACCCCCATTGGCACCACCCCATACTCCCTAGTATATGGTGCTGAAGTTGTTTTGCTAATCAAGGTCGAAATCCCTTCACTACGCATGTCCATGAAGAACTATATCACAGATGAAGATTACTGCATGACACACCTTTCATAGCTAGATTTGTTAGATGAAAAGTGGCAATGGGCCTATGATCACTTGATCATGTACCAAAATCATCTCAAGAGGAGCTTCAATAAAAAGGTACACCCTCGACAGTTCCAAGTGGGAGACCTAGTCTTGAAAGAGAACCAAAAAGTACAAGCAAACCATGAAAAGAAAGGAAAGTTCAAGCCCACCTAGTTAGGTCCCTACATGGTGATAGCTTTCTTTGATTCTAGTACTTATCAATTGTCTACACCTGATCATACATCTAAAGCAGTTCTATGCTTTAACCATCAAATATGATTCTGAAAAAATCCTAAAAATCTAATATGATCTTGAAAAATATCCTAAAAATCAAATATGATCCTGAAAAAATCCTAAAAACTATAAAATGTCCTGAAAAAATCATCCTGGTGAAAACCTGGTGAATAGGTGCCTTGATGAATCAAAAAATGAGAAAAGTAAAGAGAAAAATATCATCCAATGGTGAAAACTTGGCAATTCAAGTGCCTTGGGCAAGTATGTTGGTGAAAACCTGGTAAATAGGTGCCATACATAGTGGACCATATTGTTATCTATCAAACTCCTGTCCCCTCCATCTAAATCCATTCACCACTTTTCATTTCTGATTCACCAATCCCTTGTTCCCAAGGTGTCATTCCAAGTGTGCCAGTACATGAGATTCGCTATTGTACACTTCCCGCAATGCTATAAATACTCATTGTATATAGTGTCCCTGCCTTGTACATATCATTTTGGTCCCTCCTAGTAGTACCGTTTGATCACAAAGCATATGACATGAATGATCTCAATATCAGCAATGTTCCCTCAGCAAGTATCCTACGTCACTGTGATTCTTTGAAAGTTGTTAGGTTGCCTAGCAATATTCCCAATCTAGTCAACCCCCATCAACTAGGTCCTTGTAGGATGCATCCTTCCTCCATGTCTAGCCTAATCTCAACATCCACAGTTAGTTGATCTCTTTTGGCAAAGGACATCTTTTGGTCTTATCACATTGATTTCAGTTTCCTTGTTCTATCTTTTCAATTGATTTTTTGATCTTAGTTGACTACTCCCATTAAGGCCACCACGATCCTTTGTAGCCTGGTGTGTTGTGACAAGAGGTGTTATTCTAGGGCACAGTCTTTTGTGATCTTTTAGTTTCTATCTATGAGTCAATCAGACATGACCCTTGCATGTATCACTTGTGATCTTTTGGGTTACTTGGTGCACTTGGGAAATGTTGTTTTTCTGCGGGTTCCCTCACATTGTTCACACCATGTGTCCTTCGGGATGCATGTGTGATGCTAGGGAAATCCTTGTGTGTCTTTCTCACATCAGTCCTATGCAATGCTAGTGACATGACCTCATGTTCCTAGTAATTGTGATTCATACCTTCTATTGCTATATCAAAATAAGTGCTCAAAACTATATGGTGGTCTTCCCTTGGAACATCCCACACTCAAGCTTCATGAAACGTCCTCCACCCTATAAAAACATCTAACCAAAGATCCCATCACCCCTATCTAGTATCAAAGCATGATCCAAAAAATAGAAAACCCTCCTCCAAGAGCTTCTCTCTCGCATCTCCCTCACACCCCATTTTTCACTCATCTCTCCCACATTCTTGACTGTTGGATTGTGATTGTGCATATATCCCCCCCATCCCCTTCCCTCTCTCAGTGAGGGTGCAGTCATGCAGTGATATGTTGTGCCATTTCTATACACCTCATCCTCACATTCTCATCTACATTTAGACTCTCTCATTCACTGACCTAACATGCATGCATTTCATTTCCCATTCCTATCCTAGTTTGCATTATGTCATCTCATCCTACATTCATTCATTCTCTTGCATTAATTAGATCAATCTCATTTTAGATTCATTTTAATCTTTCATTGTTAGGGTTCATTTTAGATTCATTCATCTCATTCATTCATCTCATTTTAGATTCATTTTAATCTTGCATTTTTAGGGCTCATTTTAGATTCATTCATTCATCTCATTTTAGATTCATTTTTAATCTTCCATAGTTAAGAGTTCATTTTAGGTCCATTTCTTGTTTTCCATTAAGTTGTCTTAGACTCATTAGGTTCATTTAATTATTTTGCATTGTTAACACATGTGACATATCCATAAACACATACATACATCATATATCAAAAAACATTTACATCGCATCCTGCATCCACAAACCGTCAGCACATATATCTCATATAAACATCTCATAAAGCACAACATATAGAACTCACATCCCATCCTACATCACACATATGTTAGTCTCATAGTATATAGAACTCACATCACATCCTACATCACCCATGTCAGTACATCATATGCTTCCATACATTCATATATTGCACATCATATCCCCCCAGCTCATCATATATATATCAAAAAAATCACCGCACAAAAATAAGGTACATTTCCCAACCCAAAAGCATGACAAGATAAAATGTATGTCTGAGTCCATGATAATATCCATAGTATAGATATAAATATACAATTAGGACTATGCCCTCCACCAATAAATGAATCATACATAATTAAAATTGCATCATATCACTACCTATCTGTCTCTCCTGAGGGAGGCTGCATATCAAAATCTCCAACTAACAGATCTGCCTCTGATGGTACCTGTAAGATGGGTGGTCAGCTCACTATTCCCTATACCCTTGTGTCATGTATCTCTATAATCTACACCTCTCTAGATATCAGAATAGCCCCTATGTCCATGTCCATCCCTACCCCTACATCTAATCTCTCTGCCTCTCCCATCTGTACCAAACTATCAGCTGAGTGTTGCTAACTCTGTGAGTGGCTCCACCAACAGCTCCCCTCTCCTATCCTATGGCTCCCACTAGTCGTTGATCCATGACTCCCACTAGAGCCCATCCTCCAACTACCACTAAACCATAAACTTGTAATTAGTGACTGACTCAGCTCCCTATAATGTTGTGCCTAGTCAAGCGACATAGCTGCAAGATACAATTCGTAATAGAACCCAATCTACTCACCCAATCTCACCAGTTGCCACTGCAAGTGAGACACCTCTCCAAACCACTTGTGGGATCCCTATGTAGTGGTATCCCTATCTCCTAATAGTCGGTCTCACTCTGACCACAAACCATCCCTCTCCACCTGTAGACCGTCTCTCTTGTCAATCAAGGCAGCCCTCTCCCTTAGTTGATCCCTCTCTTGCTGGGTCATCAAGCCCTCTTGTATAGACTGCGCTAAGCACATAATTAGCCCATCCTGCTCAGCCATCAATCCATCCCTCTCCCCTACAATTCCATCCCACTCAACCCTCAATCCATCCCTCTCCCCTGCCAGTCCATCCCTCTCTACTCTCAGTGTGTCGCGCTCCACCTATACATCTCAAAGCATTTGCATTGTAGTATCTGTGTGCAAGGCTTTCGAGGGTACCTGTTATCTATTTTGAAAGGCTCAAATCAATCAAACGTTAAGAGTTTAGTCTAGCATACAATCAAAACAAAAACAAAGAGCTCTAAGCAAAGCCACCTCAAATTGAGCTAGAAACAGTTTGCACCCATGCACTATTTGATTTGCTCAGATTAGAGGGATGTGGATGTGCTCTCTAAGCATTTGGAGCATGCTCTAATGCATTTAGGATGATTTGAAGCTCATGAAAACCCCAAAATTGGCACAAAATAGGTATGGAACACCTGATTTGCCCCTAAGGCCTCAAGAACTCAAGCTATGCTTTAATGGAGATTTAAGCTACATGATGAGTAATCTAGGATTGATTTTAGACCAAATTAGATGTGATATGATGCTATGCTATGCAAAACAATAATGAAAAGCTAGATTAATCCATTATTTCTAAGCTTATGATGAGCTAAAATACTTTGAAAATAAAATAATTAAGATGATTTATGTTAAGTCTAGAATGAAAATGGCATTATAAGTTTGCTATTGCTTGAGAATGAAAGTGTATTGATTTTCTCTTGAAAGGATGGGTATTTATAGGATTTCTAAAGGCTTGGGGTAGGAGGAATGAATGGCCAGGATTGAAATCCTTAAGAGAGGCCAAGATTCATTCAAAGGGAAGCACATGGATTGTGCTAGTTCTCAGCCAATCAGGAGGTGACACATGTCACAAGGTGAGTGGATGAAGGGAAGGGTAAAGAGGAGTCAACAAAGGGGGCTCCAAGCTCATAACTCTCCAAATAAATGCTTGTAAGAGCAATGAATGGGCTTTAAGAGGCTTTGAAGACTTTGGGGAAGCAATAAATGCTTTGTGGTTGAGATATTTGGAAGGGAAGACTTTGCTTTGGTTTAGGAAAGTCTTAAGCTTTGTTAAGATTGCACAAAGGTTTAAGGGTAGGATTAGGATTAGATTAGGACAAAATAGGATTAGGATGGGTGAAGAGTTTGGATTTGAGAAGATTCTAGAAGAGTCTAGATTTCTCCTTAGTTTTATGGAATAAAAGCTTATTCATTCCAAAAGCTTAAGTTTTGGGAATATTTATTGAAATATTTTCAATAAATATGAAATTTAAATATTTGATCTTAATTAAATAGTTGGCCTTGGGATTAGGGTTAGAAAAGATGGGATTAGCTTTTTAATCGAGATTAAGAAGGAATTAGAAGATTTTGGAAGAGGTTAGTGGTCTAAAGGAAATTGGCCAAATTTTGGGCAAAAAATAAATAAATTATTTATTTTGGGATTTTTGGTCAATTTATTAATTAAAATAATTAATAAATAAGGAGATAATGTTTAAATAAGATTTAAACATTTTTGGAAGGGATTTCTTAATTAAATATTTTTAATTAAGAAAAAGGAATTTACTGACATAAAAATAAATTAATTAATTAAATAAATAATTAATTAATAAATGATGATGTCATCGGGGATTTTTCAGAAAATAAAAATACTTTATTTTCTAAAGGATTTTTAGGTGTCTACAGTATCATGTGTCACCTATACTGAGGCTAGACACACTACTACATCATCCCTCCACCCCTAGATGATCTGGATCCTACCATTGGTGGTGGCCCTACCCATGGTGGTGATCCTAGTGGTGGAAGACCTGCCAGTACCTATAGCCCATCCCCTCCCCTCCATCCACATCCATCCCATCTCTGTATCCATCTCCATCCCCATCTCCTCCTCTCCCTCCTCTATCCCTTCCTCCAACCCTCACCCTACCTCCCCCTCCTCCTCTACCCCATCCTCTCTAGCCCCTCTATATGGTTGGTGTCACTCCCTCACCATCTGGTAGACTAGATCTACCCATTGCCCTAGGTGGCTGGAACTAGGCGTCATATGCTAGCGTGGTCCCTGGATCTACCATCCCTCCAACCCAATCCCAAAGAAATGGTTGCATGACCTGATAGGAAGCCAGCAACCCTCCCTTATCCATCAGTGGCCCAAACTCAGATACTCTCTCGTGAGTGGCCCTTTGGTACCATCGCTCTCTAGTTGGCACATCTTCTCTATATCTAAGCTAATGAGATGTCCTTTCTGGTCTATACTACTCTAGGATGTAATCCCATCACCCTATAAGGTGTGTAGGCATCGTAGTGTATGGGAGCTACCATGAATCCTTAGCCCATGGCGCCTATCCAAGGTATGGATGCCATGTAATCCCATCCCTTATCCCGTTTAGCATCTCCCGCTAGAATTCAATGTCCCTCACCTCATGATATGTAACCAGGTCTCCCTAGCTGTATGTCATAGGCACATCCACCTACCTATCCATGCGGCCTAAGGGTCATAACACTGCTATGTGCTCCTAGGCCCAAACCTATAGGAGGGAGGCAAAACCAAAACTCCTCCCTAGCATCCCCACTCCATGGTACACTATCTGATGTAGATCTTGGTACATCTCTACAAGCATCAGGGTCCCCCATGCTATTGGTACCCCTACATCCACTATCTACATGATTATGGCAATCAGCGCTATCATGACACTCCTCCCACCTATGTTTGGGGAGAGATACCCCGATACCAATCCCAGCACATAGTAATGAACTTGCCATCTTGGTGGTACCGCTGCGGCATGCTATGCTAATGCCAACTACCCATGTGCCAAGATCAGCTCTACTCCTGGGCCTAGTAGTGGGGCCACTACTTGTGCCTGCATGTACACCCTTGCTACCACCAGTACCCCCTACATCAGTAATTAGAAGATGTGATATACATCCTCCAGAGTCACTATCATCTTCCCCATAAGTAGATAGAATGTCCCTATCTCTAAATGCTAGCTTTTGTACAATGTTACCACCAATGCCAAGTATGTCCATTTGCATGACATCCATGCTAGATAACCCAAGCCAAGTGCATCCACCCATGCCCAATCCATAGCTATGAACTACTTACCAATAATCAACACTATTTCACACCTCTCCCAACTAGTCAGCCGATCCACCGACCACTGCATCCAAGCCAAGTAAGCATATCATTTTCTTGCTCTAAGCTAAACCTCACTTTCTTTTTCCCTGCATTTCCATAGAGAATTTGTTTCCAGCATTCCTACCAGATCTATTCTCCCCACATTCCCACAAGCAACTTTGTCCCCACATTCTCATAAGGGATCCTCTTCCCCCATTCCTGCAACCCCCCCGGCTGTGGGAAAGCATTCTTGCACCCCGTCACTTCCTCCCCTTCCGCGATGGGAATGCCATTTTTTGGCACCTCGCTGCCTAGCTCACGAGAACGCAATCCTGCAAGAAATCCTTGCAAGATCGCGGTCCTACAACCTCTCCAAAGAATGCACTTTTCTAAGCTACTATAGGCAATAAATGTATCAAAAACTCAATGAAAAGATTGGATTTTTTATCCTACCTATAAATCCAGTCCTCAACTCCACGGTACATGTCTCACAATGTCCATTCAGTGTGTCGATTGCCCTCACTATGCCATCTTGTCCTTGCTTATTAGAGCTCTACAATCATGATTTCTAGGCTCTAGGTATGCAAATGAATTGATTTTGTCCCCTCTAGCCCTTATATAGGCCTTCTCGAACCCCCATTTTCACTTGTGGATACCCTGATTCCTCTCATTTCTTCCCATCCTTCCCATTTTTCATTCCTCATGGCCTTTTTCACCTTTCTTTCCCTCATTCATGTGCCTCCTTAGCCTGCAACACTCTTCATTTCTTTCACCCCTTTTTCCTTTTGAGCCACTGCTCGAGCCCCTTTTTCTTTCCCCGTCATCCTGTTGAGGGGGAATCACCAGCCACATTCTGACCCATAATTGGGGCAACTCTACTACCTAGTCCATTCTTCATTTCATCTCTTTATTGTTAAAAACATCTTTGAAGTAGTGTTATTTTAACACTATGTCGAAAAGGGGGAAAATGTAGACACCTAAATTTGATTACATAATTTAGTAATCATATTTAGTCTTCTCCTAGGACATCTTGTTAATTAAATATTAATTATTTAATTAATTTATGTCATCCCCTAGTTAATTAATTTAATTAATTAACTATAGCCCAATTAATTATCAAAATGACAAACCTATAGTCTGATAATTAATTAAATCCCTATTCCTCTATTAATTTAAATGGATACATTTATCTAAATAAATTAAGTCATAAATCTCTTTTTCCTCCCACTTGGAATTAAATAAAATATTTAATCCTAATTCTCCTCCATTAGCTAATAATCCATGCTTAGCTAATTTAATCCTCCACTCATTCTCTCTCCTCCCATCACATCTCCCTAATCCTCCACTTACCCTCTAATCTAAGCATAAATCACATTCTAAGCATGTGTACAATCATAATCCAAGATTAAAAAGTACTAATCCAACTCAAAGTCAACCCCTTATGACAACACCTCCACATCCTCCAATGAGAAATCATAAAGCCTCTTACACCTCTTACACACTTGTCCCCTCTCACACCTTCCAAAGGTGCCTCTCCTCTCATCCTTCACCATTGTGACACTTGTCACAATGCTATGCATTTGAGAAAGCACAATCCACGTGCTCTCCCTTGGATGCATCTCCATTGTTTCTCACTCCCCTCTTGCCTCTTAATCTTGACCATCCATTTCACCCATCTTTCAATAAAAGAGAAGCTCTCCTTCTTCATTTTCATCCACCATTGAAGCAAAGTTATTATGTCCATTTCTCCATTGAAGCTTGAGCATAGCATTTGAGCACACATTCCATCCTTGGATAAATCTTTCACACTTGGAGGCTTTGAGGTTTTGAGGTTTTCATTTCCTTTTGAGTTTTGTCTTCATTTTGTGGGTCTTAGCACAAGTGTTATCTAGTTTGTTCTGTTGAATGCTTAGCTTGCTTCCCATTCCTTAAACATTACATTTTTAGGTATTAAAATAATAAACCACAATAATGGTACTTAGGGGAATATTTCCCATAAAATTAATGTGCTTTATGACATTTTAGGTGCTCCGTGCATAATAATATGCCATTTAATTTCCTGCACAAAAACACCTAACATTAGCTTATCTTAAAACCTAAAATTAAAAATCATTACATACATAATATATTAAGCTTATATAAAAACTATTTATTATTCATTTATTAATAAATAAATAATTGAAAATAAATGGGCGTCATACTTTATACATGTACTTGATAAATAAAGTGGAAAATAAAAATAAAAAATTAATTATATGTCATCCGCATTAATTATCAAAAATATAAGCAATCATATTAATTATTAAATCATACAGGATTTCAATTATGAGATAATTTCTAAAACATAAAAATAGAAACATGACATTACGTTTAAAATTTTACTTTTACTTCAAAATAAAACATAATGCATTTACTTTATTAGATAATCCATTCATAAACATAATGCAATGTTTACTACAATATAGACATATTTTAAAAGCATTAGGGAAAAAGTTTTATAATCCATCCTAATGAAAAGAGGAATGTATTTACCCTAAAAATCAAAACAATCCACTTAGGGCAAGTATATTAATTTTACAAAACACTCACCCTAATGTTTATAAATACTTCTAATAGAACAAAATCAAGGCTTTATTTTTAGAAGTAAAATAAGAAAAACAAACCCTAAATAGAGATGAAAAATCAATTTATATTATATTCACAACTAGATTAGAAATAATAATGTAAAAATACTAATAGCCTTTTCACCTTATTAGATAAAAATGTTGAAGTTAAAAATACATTGGGTGAAAATACCAAATTATATTTAGGGATATGAGCATTAAAAATTTACATCCAAAATATCTCAAAACCCTAAACATAATAATACGCATCTAATTCTTCACCTTATCATATTTTAACTTTAGGTTTTTAGGGTAATTTGAGATGAAACAATAAAATTAGAAATAAAACCAAGTCTTATAAATAACATAGAACATTGTATAAAAGAAACCAATTACTTTCATGATCCCAATAATTCATTTCTAAATTATTAAAAAAGAAATCAACAATCTAATATTAATATCTTTATTTATATATATGTTTTCAAGGAATAACATAGAGTAGTCGGTAGGGGGTAGAGTCAGGTAGTTAGGTAGGAAAAGGGATGGGTCGAGAGGTTGAGTGTTCAACTCCCTCTCCACATCCTTTTTCCTAAAATCAAAAAATAGATAAATAGATCAATAAATAATATGTTCATTTTTTAATTTGAAAATTATTTAAGGAAGAAATTACTCCCTATGTAAGAGGTTGTATTTACTTCTCACATGCACATGAAAATAAAAATAAATAAATATCTCCTCCTAATCCTCTTGAAGAAAATAAATTGACTAACTGGTTAGGGGGTAGGAGGGTAGGTAGGTAGGAAGAAAGGTCGGCTTGAGAGGTCGAGTGTTCAACTCCCTCTCTTTGGCCTCTTTCAATTAATTTATTTTATTTATATTTTTTGGAGTTATTATTTATTTTAAAATAAATAATATTGAATTGGTTGAAATAACTAACAACCTAGTACATGAAAATAGAAAATAACAAACATACATGCCTTTTTTTCATTTTAATTTTTTATCATAGGAAAATTATACAAAATATGAAAAATGTATACTATATTCCTGTGATGTTTTGTTCCTTTAGGACCTAAAATTTTTAGTGTCAATAGGGTGCGCAGAATGATGTAGGTGCCGGTCCTAATCCTACACAAGTTGATATAGATTTTGATCTGGGAGCAGAGGTGAGACGTCGTAAGGCACGCAAGGCCGAGGTAGCGAATCAGCCTACTAGGGACACAAATATACATGTTGCAGAGATAGATCCTAGTTTAGCACAGAATCCTCAGGAGATCATTAGGAATTTGAGATTGGGGATTAGGGACTTGAGATTGTAGAGTGCCTGACTTGAGGAGTGGCTCATAGAGGGTTAGAGACAGCGATACAAGCTACAAGAGGAGGATAGGAGATTACAGGAAGAGGTGACTCATCAAACAGCACGAAGTGCCTATTATGTCTCTGTGTATTATGTTGTTGTACCAATTTCTAAGAGAGTACCTACATACTCTTAGTATATTATAGTGTGAGAGGGAGCTAGGGCACCACGGGCCGAGGTCATGCCATATGCACCACCACCTCCACCAAATGTCAAGCATCATGTAGACAGTTGATCTATCTTGTTATTAGGTCTATTTTTTCATTTTTGTTCATAGATATTGATATACTGATCTGATAACTCACATGAGCGCATTCTTTTGTACCTTGTGCCACTAGTGGACCCTTGACTAGTTCGAGTTATATGATATATATGAGATTGAGATTTTGGTTATGAATTCATTTGTACTTGTCATTTCAATTTATGATGATATCATGTGATGTAAATGCTATGAGTAGTTTAGAATGTATGTATGGATTATGCAATGTGATGATTTCTTTCACATGTATGGATATATGCAATTGTATTTGATTATGTAAAATGTATGGAAATGTATGATTTTGATTATGCCATGTAATGATAAATTCTCATGTATGTTATGTAATGCAATAGATGGGATGATAATGAAAGGCAATGTAAATGCAATGATTCACATGATAGGTTTTTCCAGATATTGATGAAGACAAGTACTCGATCATCTGTCAGAAAGGTTGTCTAACCCAGGATGGTGACTACTTTTGAGTCTATAAAGAGACCTTCATTGAGATTCAACTCTTTTGAGATGTCTAGCATGTGTTTGAAGAATTGGCTAACTGTTCAAGCAATTTGTGAGACCATGCAAACATGAAAAGTGTAAAGTGACAGGCAGAATGATATGCAAACCTAAGACCTAGGACTTAGTCACTGATCATGTGTCAAATTGTTTTCATCATTGAACTTTTAGGTAACTAGATAAATAAATACAATGTCCACTAGTTATGAAACCATAGACATATGAATATTGATTTGTATGCGCAAGAATTAATACAATGCCCACTGGTTAGACAACCATGGACATATGAATATTGATTTTGTTTTTGGAATGTTGGATTAGATATAAGCACCAAGGCATAAACGCCAGGATGACCTAAATATCATGCCCATTTTGATATAGCAATTTGTATAAGCATCAAAACATAAATGTTATGATGACCTAAATATGCCTTTCATAACAAACACATCAAACAGTCAAGAGATCATTCTAAATCCAATGTGAATTACCTGTAGTGACCCTTTATTGTTCACATCCTTAGGTAAGATTGTGTTTCACAATAGGAGTAAGAAATCACTCAAAAAGACAATAGTTAGATAAAACTTCCTTGAATTTTCTAGGTATCAATGGTCGAGGTACACATGGTCATCCAATACGAGATGGAGACTCTTACAGATGGACACCATTTCAATCTATAATTTCCAAAGTTGATAGATTTTGACTCCAAGCTGAAAACAAAGAAAAGGTTTTTCCCCCAGTCGTCACTCTCTAAATCTAATAAAGGACATCATCAAAGAGCTCAAAGGGACAAAATATGAAGAAATCTCAATGTGAATCAGTAAGTATACAAGGAGATAAAAGCATGTGAAGCACAGATTGTTTTCATTTTGTGTTGATGTTGTAGTTCATTTGTGTTTGATTGAAAAATCCTTTCTGGTAAGAGACTGACTGACTGACTCAGATGAAGCTTCAAAGGACTCTGACTGGATATGAATCATCTCAGGTATACTAGAGACCATAGGATATGACATTGATTTCCCCCAAGTTTGAACATTGATAGGATACATATGCTTTTGTTGATTGGTGTACAGACTGACTTTATTGAAAACAGGAATGCGAAAATAAATCAGGAGATATGTACAAACTATAGTAGGACTGAAAGTTGGGAAAGACCAAGATTGCACTAATAGATGGAGAATTTTGAACAAGTGGTGCCCATTTTCTAGGTTTTCACCATCTTGGCAGAGATTCTATTTTTACTACCAAGGCGCCTATTTCCACGTTTTCACCAAGGAACTTTTTCTCATTTTTTTGTATTTTTCATTTTTTCAATTTTTTGTATTTTTGAATCTTTTGATTTTTTTTGTGAATCATCAAAGTGCCTATTGCTAGGTTTTCACCAAGATGTTCATTTTTTTCAAGACTTTTTCTAATTTTTATGATTTTTTCAAGATAGTTTACCATAGACTAAATGCCCTAGGTGTAGAATTTCTTCATATGGAGAACATTGATTGGTTCTCAAAGCTGTCCTCCTTCAGTCATTGAGAGTTGATAGGCTCCAGAGCCAAAAGTAGCGGTGATAACAAAGGGACCCAGCCAGTTGGGTTTAAACTTCCCCTTGCACTCTTTATGTGATTGATTTTTAGGATTCTTTCTCAAGACTAGATCGCCAACCTGAAATTCTCTGTGTTTGACTTTCTTGTTATAGCCTCTAAACATTCTCTTCTGATATAATCTGAGATGATCATATGCTTGTCTGTACTCATCTAGTAGTTAAAGTTCTTGCAACCTAGACACTCTATAGTCATCATCAGTTACTAGACCATGCATTCTAATTCTGAGTGATGGGATTTCAAGCTCAATAGGCCATACCACTTCAGACCCATAAACTAAAGTGAAAGGAGTAGCCCTAGTGGGTTTTCTAATACTTGTTTTGTAGGCCTAGAGAGCTAGATTGATCATGAGATGCCAATATTTTCCTATTTTATTAATTGTACGATGCAAGATTTTCAATAGATTCTTATTGGATGCCTCTTCTTGTCCATTCCATTATGGATAGTAAATGGATGACCAATGTTGTGTAATCCTGAATTTTGAGCATAAGGAATCTAGGTCCTTATTCTTGAATTGGCCACCATTATCTGTGACTATAGATTGCAGGATTCCATACTGACATATGATGTAGCTCAGAATAAAGATAGAGATTTTTTTTCCAGTTGCTTGAGTCAAAGGGACTACTTCTACACATTTTGTAAAGTAATCTATAGTTGTGATGATATGGGTATGTCCATTAGAAGAATGAGGATGTATGGCTCCAATAAGATCAAATGCCCATTGTTGACAAGGCCATTGTGAAGTAAAGGGAATCAGATATCTCCCTGGTGCATGAATCAAGTTACCATGTATCTAACATTTTTTACAATTCTTAGCATACTTGATTGGATCTTTTTCCATTTAAGGCCAATATTACCCAGCCCTAATAAGTTTTTAAGCTAGTGTTAAACCATTGGGATGTGATACACATATACTATTGTGGACTTCCTCTAATTCACGTTGAGACTCTTTGCATTCTAAACACCTTAGAAGTGTACCATCTAGACCTTGTTTATACAGATCATTACCAATGATGACATACCAGGATGCATTGCAGATAAGGTATTGTTTCTCATGGCAGTTGAACATATTGGGAATGATTTGGTCTTGGAGATAGGAGAAAAGTTTTTTATATCAGGATGAATCGTGACCAAAAATAGTGTAGATCATGTGGGTTTCAGGGGAATCATATACAGGATAAGATAATGCTTCCACCAGGAACTCGTAGTGAAGCTCATGTTTAGGTTGTTGTAATAGAGATGATAGTGTAGCCATAGCATCAGCAACCTTGTTCTTCAATCTAGGAATTTTCTCAAATGTGATAGATATGAAATATTTCTTGAGATCATCTACCATACACTTGTAAGGAGCTAGCTTTTCATCTTTCATTTGATAAACATTATTAACTTGGTGTATTACAAGCGATAAGTCTCCATGAATGTATAATTCTATCAATCTCCATTCAATTGCCATTTTCATGTCGTTAAGGAAAGCTTCATATCCAGTAATATTGTTTTTGCAAGGAAACTTTATTTGGAGTGATTTAGGGATTGAGTATCCTTGAGGTAGGATGAACAATATACTTGCTCTAGGTCCATTCTATGTATAGGATCCATCAAAGAATAACTACCATGCTCTAGTAGAAAGATTCATGATAGAGGAATCTGGGAATTCCATTTGCATTGGTGTATCATCAAACAATGGTGTGTCAGCCAACTAATAATCAATTACTTGTCCTTTGATATCCTTTCTTTCAACATATTCAATGTCGAATTCACTTAATACCATTACCCATTTATCTAATCTACTTGTGAGGGTAGCTTTGCTTAGTAGGTACTTTAGCAGATCAATCTTAGCAACCAAATGTATTGTATGGGCTAACATGTAGTGTCTCAGTTTCTGTGAAGCAAAGATCACAGCTACACAAGATTTCTCAATCATTGAATAGTTCTTTTCATATGCTACCACTATTTTTCTTATGTAATAAATGGCTCTTTCCTTTTTGTTCTCATCAAGTTGTGCTAGTAATGCCCAAGGTGATGTATCTATGGCAGAGACATATAGAATCAATGGCTTTCCTAGAATATGAGGCATCAAAATAGGAGGATTTGATATATATTTCTTGATGTGATTAAATTTATTTTCACATTCCTCATTCCATGCAAAAGTCACACCTTTATGTAATGTTCATGTGAAACATTGTGATATGTTTTCTAGCTGAGATATGAAGCATCCAATAGATTGTACTCTCCCTTGTAATATTCTCATTTGACTGATGTTCTTCAGAGGTTGCATCTCTATGATAGCTTTGACTTTAGCGGGATCAACTTCAATGCCCTTCTTTGAAACAATGTAGCCTAGGAGCTTTCTAGAAGTGACACCAAAAGCACATTTCTTAGGGTTTAGCCTGAGACTAAGCTTATCCATGCGATCTAGTATTTTTCTCAAATCATTTAGATGTTCAGATCTTATCATAGATTTTTATAAGGTATCATCAACATAATCCTCCATGGTTAAATGCATCATATCATGGGAAATAGACGTCATAGCCTTTGATATGTAGCACCTACATTCTTAAGGCCAAATGGCATGACATTCCAATAGAAGGTACCCCATGCACATGTGAAATCATTTTTATCTTGATCTTTAGGAGAAATCTTTATTTTCTTGTATCTAGAGAAACCATCCATTAAAGAATACATCTTGAATCCCTCAATCACATCCACTATCATATCAATATTTAGCAATGGAAAATCATCCTTAGGGAATGCTTTGTTTACATCTCTAAAATCCATGCACACTCTTATTGATTTGTCTAGTTTTGAAGCTAGAACAATTTTAGAGATCCATTCTGCATAATCAATAACTTGGATAAATCCATCTTTTAGGAGCTTCTCTAATTCAGCTTTGACCAAGAGTGCAACATAAGGATGCATCTTTCTTAACTTCTATTTAACAGGTTTGACTCCTAGAGCAATAGATAAATGGTGCATTATTAGATTAGGATCAAGTCCAGGCATATCTAAATACTTCCATGCGAAGTTGATCTTCTTTTCTGTCAAGAAAGTGATAAATTATTTCTTTTCTTCTTCTAATAAGGATTGTGCTACATGAATCAGTTGTGGCTCTTCTATTGTACCCAAGTTGATAGATTGAGTGGGCTCAATTAGAATTGGAGATCTATCATATAAATGACTCAGAAAGACATCAAATATCTTATCTGTAGGTGCCTCAGAGAGGTTTCCACCTTCAGATATGTCTTTTATTTTTATTGTTGTAGGTTCTGAGACTACCACAAAGAGGTTTTCACCCTCAGAAATCCTTTTCTTTTTATTTGTATTCTTATTCTTTTGACTAAGATATTTGATATCTATCTCTATCATGCTAATGCTTGGTTCACTGATGGAAGTCATCATAGGCTCCACTACATTGAGAGAGCAATCAAGGGCATAGTCATTGGGAAATGTGTAGATATCTTGGCTCAAATTCATGGAAGTTTGGTCAAGAAATTCAAGATGTTGGATAGTCAACATGGGATAGGCTTTAGAAATGGTGTTTATAGATATGGTTCTATCATCATTGGTCCTAACCTGACTCTCGAGATCAAATATGATATTACAACTTCAAATGTTCAATTCATGAATAGGCTCAATGTCATCATTGGAGTCCATTTCAGCCATAAGTGGATTAGACTCATCAAATTTGACATTTCACTCTAGACTTACGTTGGTTTTAGGTCCATATTGGTGAATAAAATCAATATGTTTTTCTATAATAAGCTCATCCTCCTCTAGTTCTAGAATGACTCCCCACTCATAATCATTGGATTCATCTTATGTTTCCTCATTTAGACCCCTAGGAAATCTAAGAACATGTGTAAAGTTAGGATGGATACCCCAGGTAGGATTTCCTTCAGATTCAAATTTGAATTCATACTTATGAGAGTCTGTCTCAGAATCACTCTCATGTCCCAATTGTTTAGCTATCATGATAGGCTTACCCTTCTCTTTATCTATTTGGTTTTCTTTAAGATTAGCTTGTTCTTGTGGTGCAACTATCTTTTGCTCCATAGCAGGTCCTTGTGTGTATACTACATTGATATTTTCTTTAGGTTTCTCATCATCTTTAAGGACGTCTAATATTTCTTTAGGTAAGTGCTCATAAGGAATAAGCTCATCAGTGGTGTCTGAATCACTGTCACTAGGATTGACATTTTCTTATTTATTGTTGTTTACCTCTAATTCTACTTGTTCTATGACATGGGAAGAACTTCCTTTGAGTTAGAAATGATTTTTTCAATAACCTAGACCTATTGTATTCTTGTTGGTTCAACCATGGTGGTCAAAAGGTGATATAAGACCTTTGCCTTGTATTCCTAAAGTTCCTTTTCCATTGTATCCCATTTTAGCAATCAGTTTTTCCCCTGGTCCATATGATGTTGAAGGAAATTTTGGTGTTATAGAATCACATTTCTAGATTGATTGGGATTGAGATTCATCTTTGTACAACCATGCAAGCATAGCTTCTTCTTCATCAGACTCTTGTTTGGACACTTTTTCAGTGATAAAACTCCCATTAAATATTATCTAGGATTTTTTAGCTGTAGGCTTCACCTTGTCAAAAGGTTGTCCATAAGATTTCAGAAACAACGAGAGAGATGTTGGAGATAAGATGGGTTCCATTGTGTATTCCCCCATACCCATGTCCTTAATTTTTACTTCTTTAGCAATTTCTTCTATCTTGGATGTTGATGAAATGTCAACTTGTTTAGTAGAAGATTCTTTGTTATTAGGAACAAGTTTATCAGCACTTTCTTTCAATGCATTGCAAGTTGTGGATGTATCAACCAGAATTGTCACGTCTACTCCATCATAAGGGAATTTCACACATTGATGGTATGTGGAAGGAATGGCTCTCATTTCATGTATCCAGACTCTCCCTAGGAGAATATTTTAAGCCAAAGGTAGATCAAAAACTTGACATGTGATATCTCTGATAATAGGACCTGTTCTGATAGGCAAGAGAATTGTTCCTTTGGAGGATCTTTTTAGAAAGTAAAGATCCCCAAGATAACTGAGAGGGGGGGGGGTGAATCAGTTATCAGATAATTTATCCATTCAAAAGCTTTAAACAATATAATCAATGTACTGATCAACCATAGAAAGATAAGCATACACAATTGCACAATAACACAAGATATGTTAACTAGGGAACCTCTTGAAAAGAGTAAACCCCGGTGGGAATGATGCCCACAAAATGATGCACTAATATGAAAGTTTCTTGTTAGAGGATGGACCCTATTAGGAGTCTTATGAAATACATTCAGTACATATAAATCCCTATTAGGAGATTTTGAATCCCTGTTAAAAGATTCTAACCCAGTTAAGAGTTTATGGAAAATAGAAGGACCCAATGCCCAAACAGCTTCAAGGCAAGATCTCTGAACCCACTATCCAAAAGATCTTAGAATTATTCAACAGAATAATATGAAATATATTACCTCCTTCACACTGTGCCAAAACTACACTCTCTGCTACACAAGATCACAATTCCAGATCTCTGTACTCACAAGTCTTCCTTCATCACTCAATTAGCTCTTTTCTTCACTTCATGCATATATTCACATCACAATATTCATAGTACACATTAAAACAAGGAAAACATTCCTTCTTATATACCAAACTCAAATAATTACAAATGAGTCGGTCCTCAATTACAAAATAATAAATTCTACATGCTACACACAGAATTCACATAAAACTGTCGGCTTCCAGTTACTGTAACTTTCTCCAAACATATCCTCAAAGTTTTCACTATGAACCACATCATCATTAATGAGTCTCCAACATCCCTTTAACTACACAAAATCAGATTCCATCCCAGCTAAGAGATATCCTCCGATTTTTGAACATCGCTACACAGAAACACTGTCTAAATACTACTTTCACCAAAATGCTCATAACTCTTACAAATGAATGAATTTATTTTTGTGCTATTAACCATAGGTTAATAACACACCAAAGAACATACCATCAACTACACAAAAGCTAGTCTGCAATACAACATGTGCGCAAAACAAAACAGTACCTACTTTCCTGCTAATATCTAGAATATCACTGTGTTGACATCAATGACAATCCAAGTCATGAATGCAACAACAACTGCTATAGAATGACTGCCAAAACACTTTTCATTCATTCCTAACAATCTCCCCCATTGGCATGGATGGCAACATAGATGAAAAAAATCCAATGTTCCAAAAATCCAATATAGCAACATCACTACAAAAAATCAAATCAAATGTTGCTTCATTTTCCTATTAAGCTCTCTCATACAATCCACAATGTTTTTCATGTATATCTCTCCCCCATTGACATCAATGATAGAAATTCTATCACTAATTCAACAACAACTTAATGTCAAAAGACACTTTTCAAAAAAATACAATAACAAGAGTCCTCATGACTCAGCTCATAAACTCCCCCATAGAGGAAGTTCCAACATCCAATCCAAAAGAAAGATAGGGCTCATATACCACTGGATGGATGCAATCATTTGAATTAATTCTCAAAAATAGGTTGGGGCATAACCCCAAGCATACCTGTTAGATACACAAATGTATCCTTAGGTAAAGGCTTTGTAAATATATCTACTATCTGCTCCTTTGTACTTATGTACTCCAATCTTACTTCTTTTTCTACAACTTTCTCTCTTACAACATGATACTTGATCTCAATATGTTTACTCTTAGAATGTAAAATAGGACTTTTTGACATACTCACTATACTGGTGTTATCACAATGTATAACAACAGGCTCATCAAACTTTAATCCAATATCTTTCAACATCTGCTTCATCCAAATAATCTGATTACAATTATTTGCTGTTGCAACATATTCTACTTTTGTTGTGCTTTGTGAAGTACAATTCTACTTCTTACTTAGCCAAGAGACCAATTTACCTCCAAGAAAAAAGGCTCCACCACTGGTGCTTTTCTTGTCATCAACACTGCCTCCCCAATCTACATCAGTATAGGCACATAAGGTAAAATCATCAAAATTCTCATACCATAATCCATAATCCATTGTTCCTTTCAGATATCTCAGTATCCTCTTTATTGCTACATAATGTGATTCTCTAGGTTCTACTTGAAATCTTGCTACAATCCCCAATTAATGTGCTATATCAAGTCTTGTATGTGTCAAGTACTACAATCCTCCAATCATAGATCTGTACTTTTTCTGCTCAACTGCTGGTGTCTCATCTTTGCTAGATAACTTATGTTCGATTACCATAGGTGTTCCAACAGGTTTAGAATCTTCCATTCCAAATCTTTTCAATAATTCATTTAAATACTTAGTCTGACTTACAAATATACCTTCCTTGTTTTGTGTTATCTATAATCCCAAAAAATATTTCATTTCTCCAATCATGCTCATCTCAAATTCAGTCTTCATTTCATCTGCAAATTTGTCACTAGCTTCATCTTCTCCTCCAAAGATAATATCATCAACAAATATAACTATAACCAACAAACCATTCTCAATTTCTTTTGTGTATAAGTTACTATCTTCTGTTCCTTTTATAAATCCCAATTTCAATAAATACTTATCCAATCTTGCATACTAGGTTCTAGGTTCTTGTTTTAATCCATATAAAGCTTTCTTTAACTTAAATACCATATCTCCTTCTTGTGTCAAAGGAAAACCTTCAGGCTGCTCAATGTAGACTTCTTCTTCCAATTCACCATTCAAAAATGCTAACTTCACATCCATCTGATACACTTTGAATTTCTTGTAAGTTGCATATGCTAGAAACATTCTCACTACTTCAAGTCTGGCCATAGGTGCAAAAGGTTCTTCATAGTCAATTCCTTCTTGTTGTGAATATCCTTTACATACCAATCTTTCTTTTTTTCTTATCACTTCTCCTTGTTTATTCATCTTGTTTCTGAATACCCACTTTGTTCCAATCACATTTCTGTCTTCAGGTCTCGGGACCAATTCCCATGTCTTGTTTTTTTCAATTTGCTCTAGTTCTTCTTTCATAGAATTTATCCAATGTTCATCTTCACAAGCTTCATTAGTAATCTTAGGTTCAATTTGAGAAATCAAACATAAATGTACCTTATTCCGAGTCAAAAATCCTCTATCTAAACTTCCAATAACTTTCTCAACAGGGTGATGTCTTGAAGTATACCTGTTAGTTGTCATAGTTACTGATCTTGTTCCGACTGTAGATTCTTCTCTACTTTCTTCTGTGTTTTCTTCTCTATTTTCTTCTTTGTCTTCTTCAATATGACTTTCATTCAGCAAATCATTGTTAGTTTCAAAAAATAATTTTGCATTTTCAATGTTAGGTTGAGGTTGTGCTTCTCCATCAGATTCATAATCAAGCATTCTTTCCTAAATTTTAAACTTCTCATCAAATTTTACATTTGCACTTTCAACAATAGTCTTAGTTCTTTTGTTATTACATCTATATGCTTTGCTTTTTAAAGAATATCCAAGAAATATTCCTTCATCACTTCTAGGATCAAACTTTCCTATATCATCATCTCTCTTTATATAACATTTACTTCCAAAAATTCTAAAATACTTAACTGAGGGTGTATGTCCAAACCATAATTCATAAGGTGTCTTGTTTGTATCTGCTCTAATTTGCACTCTGTTCATAGTGTATACTGTTGTGGTCAATGCTTCTCTCCAAAAAGTTTTAGCCAAATCATTTTCAAACAACATAGCTCTTGTTGCTTCAATTATTGACCTGTTTCTTCTTTCTGCAATACCATTTTGTTCTGGTGTTCTAGGGGCTGAAAGTTGTCTCTTAATGCCATTCATTTCACAAAAAGTGTTAAACTTTCTAGATGTAAATTCACCACCTCTATTAGATCTTAGACACTTAATCTTCATTCCAGATTCATTCTCAATTTTCTTTTCATGATCTTAAATTTATCAAATGCTTCAGATTTTTCTTTCAAAAATGCAATCCACATCATTCTTGTAAAATCATCAACAAGAATCATAAAATACCTTTCACCATAGAATTCTCTAGTCCTAGTAGGACCACTCAAGTCTGTATGAACAATCTCCAACTTCTCTACCGATGTGAACTTCTTATTAGGAAATGAACTCCTTTTCTACTTTGCCATCATGCATTCTTTGCAAATCATGTTAGTAGGTTTCATAATTCTAGGTAAATCTCTTACCGCATGTGTAGTGCTCACCTTGACAATATTATCAAAGTTTATATGACAAAACCTTTTATGCCATAACCAACTGTCATCAATCCTAGTTATCATATATGTATTCTCAGTGGGATTCAACTGAAATACATTACTTCTAGTTCTGGATCCTTTTCCAATCAGATTTCCATCTTTATCTTTTATCACACAAGTTTTCAAAGAAAACCAAACTTGATAACCCTTATCAGCCAATTGTCCAACGCTTAGTAGATTATGTCTTAGTCCATGAACAAAGTAAACAACATCAGTGTTAGTCTTTCCATCAAGAGTAATAGATCCTATACCCTTAATCAAACAAGGTGCATTGTTACCAACCCTAACAATTCCTCCAACATAATTATTTAACTTAACAAACTTTCTTTTATCTCCAGTCATATGATGTGAACAACCACTATCTATAATCCAATTAGATTTCTTTTCAACTTGTGAAACTAATGCTTTTTCTTCCCTTTTATCAGATTCAGAACTTTCTTCTTTAATTGCTACAAATCCTATTTCCTCAAAGTTATCATTATCACTATCACTTAAATGTTTTTCAATTCCTGCTTCAAAATCTTCATCATTTGCATAATAACATTCTTTAGATCTCCTAGGTTTAAATTTGCTTCTATACTTCTTAACTCTTTTAGGACATTTAGATGCAAAATGACCATATTCTTGACAAGTCCAACATTTAAAGATTTTCTTACCATCTGGTTCTCTTTTTACAAGTAATGCAATACCTTCTTCAATCTTCTTATCTTCCTCAGATCTGCTGCTGCTGGCATAATCTCCATTCACACTAGTACTTCTTGTAGGTCTAATGCTAAGAGCACTGAATTCTATTTCCATTCTAGGTAGCTCTCCTGATAATCTCAAGTTCATCTCTATTGTTTCTAATCTGCCAAGAAGAGTCTCTCTTGAAAAGTTTGATGTACAAGGTATCACTTGTTCAATCATCTGCGTTGTCTGCTTGAATACTGGTGTCAAAGTTCTTAGAATTTTCCATATCACTTCATTCTCTATCTTATCACCTCCACATGACTTTATTCCTATCATAATCTCAGACATCCTACCAGTATAGCTTCTAATAGATTCATCTTCCATCATTCTAATATCTTCAAATGCACAAATCCAATTATGAAATCTAGCCTTCTTTGCATGTTCATCACCTTCAAAAGTAGAATGTAAAGCTTTCCAAATTGCATGAGATGTTTTCAGACATCTTACCTGACTATATTCATTCTCCAATAGTGCTGATAAAAGTGCTTCTCTTGCAAGTATGTTATACATGAATAGATCTAGTTCATCTTTGGTTCCTGCCTCTAGATTGTCTTCCTCAATGATAGTCTTCTCATTCTTTGTAATCAACCAATAACTTGGTCCTAAACACAATAGATGTGTCTTCATCTTTTCTTTCCAGCTATCAATATTTACTCCATCAAACTTAGGGATTTCCTTTCTAAAATTCACCGTGGATCTCCTTAAGTTGTTAAACTTTTCTTTCAAGGACCTATCGCTCTGATACCAATTGTTATAAAGTAAAGATCCCCAAGATAACAAAGAGGGGGGGGGCTGAATCAGTTATTAGATAATTTATCCATTCAATAGCTTTAAACAATATAATCAATGTACTGATCAACCATAGAAAGATAATCATACACAATTTCACAATAACACAAGATATGTTAACTAGGGAACCTCTTGAAAAGAGTAAACCCTGGTGGGAATGATGCCCACAAAATGATGCACTAATATGAAAGTTCCTTGTTAGAGGATGGACCTTGTTAGGAGTCTTATGAAATACATTCAGTACATATAAATTCCTATTAGGAGATTTTGAATCCCTGTTAAAAGATTCTAACCTGGTTAAGAGTTTATGGAAGACAGAAGGACCCACTGCCCAAACAACTTCAAGGAAAGATCTCTAAACCCACTGTCCAAAAGATCTTAGAATTATTCAATAGAATAATATGAAATATATTACCTCCTTCACACTATGCCAAAACTGCACTCTCTGCTACACAAGATCACAATTCCAAATCTTTGTACTCACAAGTCTTCCTTCATCACTGAATTAGCTCTTTTCTTCACTTCATGCATATATTCACATCACAATCTTCATAGTACACATTACAATAAGGAAAAAATTCCTTCTTATATACCAAACTCAAATAATTACAAATGAGTCAGTCCTTAATTACAAAATAATAAATTCTACATGCTACACACAGAATTCACATAAAACTGTCGGCTTCCAGTTACTGTAACTTTCTCCAAACATATCCTCAAAGTTTGTGCTATGAACCACATCATCATTAATGAGTCTCCAAAATCCCTTTAACTGCACAAAATCAGATTCCATCCCAGCTAAGAGATATCCTCCAATTTCTGAACATCACTACACAGAAACACTGTCTAAACACTGCTTTCACGAAAATGCTCATAACAATTACAAATGAATGAATTTATTTTTGGGCTATTAACCATAGGTTAATAACACACCAAAGAACATACCATCAATTGCACAAAATATAATCTACAATACAACATGTGCGCAAAACAAAATTGTACTTTCTTTCCTGCTAATATCCAAAATATCACTGTGTTGACATCAATGACAATCCAAGTCATGAATGCAACAACAACTGCTACAGAATGACTTCCAAAACACTTTGCATTCATTCCTAACAGATCTTTCTTGTTCATCATAAGCCTTGATATTTTATTTTTTTTAGGATCAATAGCATCTTCTGATAATCCCATTTGTATGATCAATCTGTAAGAACAAATGTTGAGACTGATGCCTCCATCTATCAACATGTGTTTGACATGATGGTTTTAAATCAAGATTTCAATGTGCAAGGGCTGGTTATGCAGATGACTCAATGATTTATCATCTTCCTCTAAAAAGGAGATATACTGGGGAGACGTCAGATGACCAACCACAATCTAGAATCTGTCTAAGTCAAGGTTGTCAAGAACATTGGATCTGAGAAAAGCTTTGTCCAGAATGGCTCTATGAGCTGGAGATATCCGAAGCAACTCAAACATCAATATTTTTGCATTGGTATGTTGTAGTTGTTGGACTATATTGTATGTTGTAGGCCTCATATCTTTAGAATTTTATTTTGAGGGATCCCTCTGTTTAGAAGCAGATGAAAGATTAAAAGGCATCTTAGGGACATTGGATGAATCTGAATTTTGTCCTTGCAGATGGGCCTGAGCTTGTAATTGAGTAACTGCATTTGCTAATTGATTATGTCTATCTTTTCATACAATGGTGATAACATTGCAATGTTGAGATAAGCAAGGTTCAACCATGTTTATGACAATATTGTTTCTAGAGTAATCATAATTGACTTTAGCACCCATATTAGGTTGAGAAGATGAATCTCCTTGACCATGTTTCAGAAATGGTTCCTTGAATGCCATATGATCATTATTGCTTTTATGATTGTCAATTACAATTTCTCCATTATCAATTTTGTCTTGTATGAGATGTTTCAAGCATATGCAGTTATTGGTTTTATGATCCTTATTACGATGGAAATCACAAAAATTGGTCTCCCTCCACCATTTTGGTTTAGGTTTGGGATCAAATGGTCAGATCTTAGGAAATGTGAGGATTTTATTGGCTAATAGAGTTTTCATCGCAAATTCAAAAGATTCTCCAAGAGGAGTAACCTTTTGTTTAGAATTTGTAGCCCATGGTTTATAGTCAGATGGCTTCTTGTTAGATTATATCACTTTTATCTCAGAGGCTATGATGGCTTGGGTACCAACAATGAGATTGAAAGAAGGTGCCTTAGATGGATAAAAGACATTATCAACAACACCATCCATGATGATGCCTTTATTCTTGTTCCAATTTTTGTTCTTGTCTTTGGAAGTAGAAACATATTCATACTTCTCTTTTTGAAGGGATATGTCCCCCTTTTTCACAAGGACTTTCTCAATTTTGATTGCATTGTCTACCATTTTATCAAAGGATGTATGATTTTGCATTTGTAAATGGTAGTTGATTTCTAGAATGAGATTGTTGATGAAGATTTCTAGTTTCTCTATTTCTAGAATAGATCTAGCATATAAAGAAAACTTCTTCCTCCATCTCTTGAGGAATGTAAGGAATGGTTCTCCTAGATATTGTTTCAGATTACAAATGTCAATCATAGTGACTAGATGTTTTACTTTGTAGGAGTGCTATTGATAGAACAATTTGATTAACTCCTCAAAAATTTTTATGGTTGGAGGCTTTCTTGAGAACTAATGGACGGCTACTCCTCCCAAGGATCATTGGAAAAGATGCATTAAGTAGGTTGGTTCATGCATGAACTCCATAGATTGAGTACAGAAGTCCCTAACGTGATCTTGAGGATTAGAGTTTCTATCATACTTTTTGTATTTAGGAATTTCCACTCACTTTGGGAATGGTGGCATGTACAAGTCTTTATCAAATGGGAAAGGACATAGAGCCTCCATGGAGAATTCTTTAGGTTCCTTCTCTTTTTTTATTTTGTTAAGTTTGACTTTCATTGCATGCATCTATTTCATCATAGCCATGATAGGAGTTTCTTGCTCTTGAGTAATGATATCTTTGACATTAAAGTGTGGAGGAAGTTTAGCTCCTTGTTGAGCTAGCTCTAGAAAGTGTGCCTCTCTGTCTTCTTTAAAGAAATGTCTCATCATTCTCTTGAAGTTATCATCATTTTGATATTGGGAAATTTTAGAAGGTGTGGGTTCTGGATCCACATCATGTTGAGATTGATGTCCTCGAGATCCTCCTCCTTGAGACATTATGTTGTTATGAGAGTTACCAAGGATGGATTGATGTCGAGTTGTCTGATAACTTTCATGAATTGATACCGAAGGGGTTGGTTGATTACCTATGTGGATTGATGTAGGAGGGGTGATGTAACCTCCTTTCAAGAATAGATTTCCAAGATCATCTTCCCCAAATTTGGTTTTGTCATAAGACTTATGAAAGGTCTAAGAAATCATAGAAGATGCTTCTGAAGATATTTTGTGTTGTTCTCCTTCTTTTCAATGTGAGGAAGCTCTACTTTCCACCATTCACCTCAAGTGAAGCAAGAGAGAAAGATGAAGATAACTGAAGAATGACTTGATTCAAGAAGATTGAATGATGTAACCTTTTCAAGATTGGATTGATTGAAGATATATTTGGATGTAAATGAAGGATATTATGCCCTAGCAGCATGGGTAGACACCCAAAAGATAGAAGACATGAGCTCGCAACACTTAGCTATTTTGATAAAGATTGAATTGAAGATGAATATTTGATAAGGTTTTGACACAAGATGAAAAAGATTCAACAATTAAACATAAGGCTGGATCAAAATCAAGAGACCACTTTTAGGTAAATAGATTTAATTTCTTCTAGTTTCTTCTATGTTCCTAACATAGTGAATTTTCTGATAAAATCTAGAATAGGGTGTAAAAAATAGATTCTTGACAAATTCTGGGATTTCTTTTGGAAACTTTTTGAAATTTTGATATGAGTTTTTGCAAGCTCGTATGAGTCTAGGTAAGCTCTGGCATGATAGTTTACAAGACTCGTATGATAGTTGACACCAGTGTTTGATTTTCTTGAATTTTCTTGACAAAGCTCGTACGACAATATCTAAGCTTCGTACGACAATCTGGGGCTTTTGAAATGACTTTTTACCAAAACTCATATGACTTTCTGAGACTGTGGATGACTTTTGACTCTAGAAAGGAATTTTTCTTCAAATTTTGTAATTTTGAGGTTTTCAGTTTCAGATTGTGGGCAAAGTTTTTTGTCCAGGTTTGAAGATTTGTGTGATAGTTCATCACAAGTAACCAAGTAGATATCAAGCATGCAAAATAGCAAGGGGAGCAAGAAATCATCTAAAAACAATGAACAAGGGAAAAAGCAACCTTGCACATGAACAAGAAATAGTGACTTATTGTGCTAATCCCTAGAAATGTTATTTGTGTATGTTCTCAAAAAAATTTCAATAATGCACATAGTCTTAGAAAATGAAGAATTTGGAAGCACTAGGGATTTTAGTAATGGTCTGACTCTACAACTTTTGTGATCTCAAGAGGGTGACTCCAATCCAAGTGCATCGGGGTTTTGACATAGTCCAAGATTTTAATCAATCTGGAGCTACTAGGGAGATCTGACAGCCCAACAAGAGACAACACCTATGAAGATTTCCTCCATAAGGACATTTATATAGTAGTTGTTTCTACCATGGTGAAAATGGCTATTACCGCTTGAGGTCTCATCCATGTGGTTGACCTGATTTAGGGAATGTCCACTATCGTGAACCCTCTCCAAAGGTGACTCACAAAAAATACCATAGAGGGACTAGATCAAATTC
>BSBK01007761.1:315000-382500 GCA_027943335.1 Chamaecyparis obtusa | reverse complement strand
CTGAGTAATGTAGATACCATTTTTGTTCTGCTGAATCTGAAGTCCAACAAAGAATTTTATCTGACCAAACATAGACATTTCAAATTCTTTGCACTGATCATCGTTTCCTGTAAACACGGTATCATCCACAAATATTTCTACCAAAACAATTTTGTTATCTGATCCTTCTTTGATGTATAAATTGTTGTTGTCATTAGCCCTTTTGAAATTAATCTGAGTAAGATCGTTATGTAATCTTTCATACCATGCTCTAGGAGCTTGTTTCAGACCATACAGTGCTTTGTGTAATTTGCAGACCATATCCCTTTTGTCTGGATCAATAAAACCTTCAGGTTGCTCAATGTAGACTTCTTCCTCAAGAATACCATTGAGAAAAGTAGATTTGATATCCATCTCATATACCTTAAATCTTTTATGTGGTGCATATGTAAGTAAAGTCCTCACACCTTCTAATCTTGCAACAGGAGAAAAAGTCTCTCCATAATCTATTCCTTCTTCTTGAGAATATCCTTTACATACCAATCTTGCTTTATTTCTTGATACTTGACCATCTTCATTCAATTTATTTTAGAATACCCATTTTGTCCCAATTACATTTTTATCTTTAGGCCTAGGTAAAAGAGTCCATGTCTTATTTTTCTCTATTTTCTCTATTTCTTCATTCATAGCCTCAATCCAACTTTCATTTTCTAATGCATCTTTGACATTTTTAGGTTCAAAATCAGCAAATAAACATGTACCTTTTAGTTTACTTCCTGTCATAGTACCATCTGATTTGTTTCCAATAATCTGATTTGGTTTATGATGCTTTCTGACGTACTTGGCTAATACAGGTTCCTTGCTTCCTGAATGAGTTATATTTTCATCTTCTTCATCTTCAGGTTCAGATTGCTCGGGCTCGGTAGATACTTGCTCGGTAGCTTCAGACTGAGACTCGGTACTTTGTGACTCGGTCTGAACTTCTTCTTGTGACTCGGTTACTGTACTGGGCTCGGTAGCTGTAGTCTCCTTACATGTGTCTTGCAATGTATCAAGTTTGATGTAAACAAATTTTCTATAGTCCTCTGGTTCCTTTTTGCTTTCTTCTTCAATCTTTTCTGCAAACTCATCAATTCTCACATGTGCACTTTCTATGATTTTGTGAGTAGACAAATTTAGACATCTATATGCCTTACTTTTGCAAGAATATCCCAAAAATATTCCTTCATCACTTTTTACATCAAATTTTCCTTTTCTAGATTCTTTCAAGATGTAACATTTACTACCAAATACTTTTAGGTAACTTACATTTGGTTTGTAGCCATACCATAGCTCATATGGAGTCTTGAATGTGTCTTTTCTCAGTTGTACTTGGTTCAAGGTATGAACTACAGTGCTGATAGCTTCCCTCCAGTATTTCATAGCAATGTTCTTTTCAATCATTAGAGTCCTTGCACAGTCCATGATAGATCTGTTCCTTCTTTCAACTATTCCATTCTACTCAGGAGTTCTCGGGGCTAATACTATCTTTTGATTCCTCTTTCAATGCATAAATTATTGAATTCATGGGACATGAATTCACCACCTCTGTATGATCTCAAGCATTTTATTCTTTTTCCTGTTTCCTTTTCTACTCTTGCTAAATACCATTTGAACTTCTCAAATGCTTCAAACTTTTCTCTTAAATACATAACAGTCATCATTCTAGAATAATCATCAACAAAGAGAATAAAGAATTTTTCTCCGGTATAGCTCTCAATTCCAATAGGTCAACATAAATCAGTATGCACAATTTCCAAAATATCTTCAGACTGATAGTTTTTACTTTTGAAACTAGGACTTTCCCATTTTACCCAATTTGACAATTCTTGCATAGACCAACATCAGGTTTCTTCAAAGTAGGAATACCTCTTAGTTTCTTGAATTTACTTATTTTCATCATGTTGTCAAAATTTACATGGCATAACCTTTTGTGCCATAACCACCTTTCTTCAATTTGAGCAATAAAACATGAGTAATCACCAAGATCAAGATAAAACAGGTTACCTTTGGTTTGTTTGCCTGATCCTATCAGTTTTCCTTTGTCATCCAGTAGTCTTGCTTTGCCATTCATGAATTCAACCTTGAATCCAATGTTGATTCGCTATGCTACACTTAGAAGATTATGCTTTAGTCCTTCGACCCAATATGCATTATTACATATAAGTTCTTTGGTTAATGAAATTTGTCCCTTTCCTTTTATACAACAGGGTTCATTGTTTCCAAACCTTACATTACCACCATCAAAGTTTTCAAAGTGTTCAAACTTGGTCCTATCACCAGTCATATTATGTGAACATCCACTGTCTATAATCCATGTATCATTCTATCTTATATGAGAGATAAGTGCCATCTCATCTTCATCATTATTAGATTCATCTTTTACAGCAATGAAAACATTTCTTCTGCACTATCATCTGAATCTTTATCTAAGAAACATGTTTTCTTACCTTTATCCTTGAATGATTTGAAATTTTTCTTGCCATTGTACTTGTAATTTTTCTTCTCATCTTTGCTTTGCTTGTTTGGACACCTAGCTGCAATATGACCAATTTCTTCACATGAAAAATAGATTAAGGAGTTTTACCTCTGTATTTTCCTCTGCCTCTTGAATACTTCTTTGCAAGTAATTCTTCAATAACTTCAAGATCACTATTAGAACTTTCCTCTGATTCTTCTTCACTTTCTCATTTGATTTTCTTCCCTTTCTTGAGTGAAAGTTTGGCCTCAAAAGCTGATTCAATATTTTTAGAAGTTGGAACATAGTTGTCATAGTTGTCCAGTTCAAAGGCTGTCAATCTTCAACTAAGGCATCCAAAGTAATATTGTGATTTTCTTCACATCTTCTTTCTTCAATAGCAGAAACTCTTATTGCATAAATAGGAGTAATGTTCTAGGAACCTTACTTATAACCATTTCATCATCAATTTTTCCTCCAAAAGCTCTGATTGCACTAACAGTTGTCTTGATCCTTTCAACATATTTTGTAATGTTTTCTTCTTCTCTCATTTTCATTTGATCAAACTATCCTCTTAGGCTCTCTGCTTTGGCTCTCTTCACATTGTCATCACCGCCATAGATTTTCTTCAGCTTGTTCCACATTCATGAGTAGTTGTGCAGTCTTTGATTTGATCAAATTCTTCATAGCTAAGAGCTGATGCAATGTCTATCATCATAGTGCTATGGTTCTTCTTCTCTGCAATGTCTTCAACAGTTAATGTGCCAGTAGGAATTCTATATTCTTGATCAATATATTTGCATCCCGAATAACCCAATGGAAGCCAGATGTAATCTCATGAGACCTTGCCATGCTAAAAAGTTATTTCTGTTAAGCCTTGGAATTTCTCTTTTGTAAGACATCCTCATCTTTAGCTTAGGTCCTTGAAACCCTTCTTGCAAGCACCAAAAGCTCTGATACCAATTGTTGGAAATATAGATTTAGTAACTAAGAGGGGGGGTGAATCAGTTAACCACAAAATATTACCACTGATCCCTTAAATATCTTAACAAATTATTTACTGTGCCACTCGGTAAATATACAAAGAAATGCTAAAAACTTGATCCTTGAAGTGTGTAATTATTAAACTGTTCTTAAGCATTCAACACTGATTAACTTACATGAATAAAGAAAATAACATGAACACAAGAGACACCAAATTTACCGTGGAAACCCAATATGAGAAAAACCACCAATGTAACTAGTTACTATTTTTCACTCTTCTGAAGTGATGCCGCGTTAGAAGCCAACCCGGGTAAAAGGTTACAAAACACGCTGTTAGGTGTGACCTTGTTAGAGGATTTAATCACCCTGCTAGGAGTGGCCTTGTAAGAGGTCTTGAAACAATTCAATAGAACTGTTACCTTGTTAGAGGATTTAAAAAATGGTTGTTAAACCAACTCAGTTAAGAGATTTTGATATCACTGCTACAATTACTAGAGAGTAACAATGAAATGACCTGCAACTGAATTGCTAACTATAGATCTCTGTTCTATTTCACTAGATCCTTACTGATCAATTAAATCTTTGCTGCTCCTCAAGGATATCTGACCATCCTTCAAAATTTGCACACAACTTTCTTCAAAATGATTTATGTATGCTTTATATGTCTTATTCACCATTTGACCTTCAATATATATATGCCATTTCATAATCATTTAGATTGACAAGTTGGCACTAATAATATTATAACAGTCAGCTGGGATAAACAAATTGTAATAACAAAATTCTTGAAAGGGCCGACCTTGCTCGGTAAACATTAATCCTGAAAAGATTTCCTTCGGTGATCGAGAGAACTCGGTAACCACAGTGAATTTTGCAACATCCTTTGGAGACTGAGAGAGCTCGGTAACCACTAATTTTCCTTCTATAACCGAGGAGGCTCAGTAACACTGTTACCCTGTCAAGTTTCCTTTAGACACCTGAGAGAACTTAGTAGACACTAAAAACCACCTAGCTGACCGACTAAGCTTGGTAGATACTGAGAACCACTTAGCTGATCGACTGAAATCGGTAGATACTGAGAGCGATAATTGATATGACATTTGTGTGACATCAAAGACAACACCTAGCTAATCCAACAATGTCCTTCAGACAATTGTATCCAACAATATGTATATGTATATGTATATGTATATGTATATGTGTATCTATATATATATATATAATATATATATATATATATATATATATATATATATATATAATATATATATAATATATATATATGTATGTATGTATGTATGTATAATATATATATATATGTATGTATGTATGTATGTATATATATATATGTATGTATGTTATATATATATATATGTATGTATATATATATATGTATATATATATATATGTATGTATATATATATATGTTATATATATATATGTATATCTATATCTATATATATACATATATAATATATACATATATATGCATATATACATATATATATATATATATACATATGTATATATACATGTATATATACATATACATATGTACATGTATATCTATACATATACATACATACATACATATATATATATATATATATATATATAAATATATATATATATATATATATATATATATATATATATATGTATATGTATGTATGTATGTAGGTATATATATATATATATATATATATATATATATATATATATATATATATATATATATAATATATATATATACCTACATACATATATACCTACATACATACATATACATACATACATATATATATATATATATATATATATATATATATATATATATTATATATATATATTCATGTATATATATATTATATATATATATATATATATTCATGTATATATACATGTATATATATGCATCTATATACATATGTATATATATGTGTAGGATATAAAATATGTGGTGGGGTCTAGGACAATGGTTTGCACATAAAAGAGACCCCAAAACTGATATTTTACACATACATGAAATTGTAATGATAAGGGATGTAAATGTAGAAGACTGATATTGAAATGAAGAAATAAAGGTACTTACCTCCAAAAAAGAATCGGCTGAAAACCTTATTAATTTTTTTCAAAAACTATTGAATTACATGTTGTTTAATCTAAACTACGAGATCTACAATACCCATAAATGTTTTTGTTTTCTGAGGGAGGTCAACCTTGACCCAAAGGGGGGTAAGATCTTAGCCCAAAAAGTTGACCTTGACCTGCAATACTTCAATGGAAATTCTATTTGTAGATCCTGAAAGTTCGGTGAAAAGGGTATCCAGATTTGCACTAATATTCATTGTTCTGCATCTGTACCCACAAGAAAAATGGTTTTTTTTCTTGAGGGGGAGGCATTTTCCTTAGTTAAACCCCAATTTAGGAATTACCCTCAAAATTGAATTGAAATTGCTGGAATAAACAAAGTAAATAGAACAATTCATCGTGCTTGTATTGAAACCCTTGTGGAGGATTCGAATCCTTGAATCCACAAGTATTGATACTCCAAATGAATGTAGAATAGGATGTAGGATGTCTCAAATCAATTGTCTTTATATCTTCAACACCAATCTTGAATGGATCTTGGATTAGGAAGAGGCTGGAATGGAAATGATGAATCTTCAACAGAGGGCTCCAAAGAGCTTGAATCCTTCAATGGCTACTAATGGATCTCCTTGATGAATTGAATGCTTAAATGCTTGAAGGCTTGGATGCTTGAAGGCTTGAATGCTTGCTTTCTCATGCATACTTGATTCCAAAGTTTGATGGCTTGATCATGAAACTGGATGGAGAAAATGAGAGAGGAAGGCTTCCTTTTATAGAGATATAGGGCACAAACTCCTAGAGAGGATGACATATGAGAAATAAATTCCCATTGGGCCCTTACCCCTAGAAATAGACCTAGATTAAATGAAATTTAGATTTTTACCATTTGAAGAACAAAACAGCTGACCTGGAAGCGGGAAAATAATTATCTCTGAAACCCAACATCCATAAATCATGGAACCTTTAAATTTGGACCTTGGATCAAGGTCAAGGTTGACTTTGACCTAGGTCAGGGTCAAGGTCAACCTTAACCTAGGTCAAGGTTGAGGTCGACCTTGACCTAAAAGATTGACCTTGACCCTAAGGTCACAAATCTCAGGTTCTTAGTTCAAAATGCCAAAAAAATTATAGACAAAAAGAGGAAAAGGGGGAAGAATCAGGGGAAAAAGCTAGATCTAAGCTGAGGACCCATTCAAGGCACTTGAAATGACCCCAAACCACCTACTCAAAGGGATAAACTAGTCCTAAATGAAGTGCTTCCATTTTCTGAGGATACATTTAGCCTCCACTTTAGCAAAAGTATGGACTTGATGCAAGCTCTTGGTTAAGGAGATCACAAAGAAAAAGACAATCTTATTGAAATCAAAGCGACAAAGGAATTCTCAAGCCCCCAGGGACTCAATTCTTTGTCAACTCCAAGATTATAATAAGTGAGACATCCCTACAAAAAAGAGAGAAGAGGGAGGAGAGAGGAGTGGCTAGCTCGCCTAGTAAGATGTGTGTATCTCATTGTGAACCACAAAAGGATAGGATGGCCCACCAAGAAAGAACTTTATAGTCACCCCATAAATTTGTGCACCTTCTAGCAGTTTTTTGCTTGTATGTAGTGCATCTTCTAATGGCTTTTATGAAGTACCCATGGATCCATATCATCATATCACCATAGAATACATTTGTAAAATGCATATCTCTTCAGTATTTAGCAACTTATGTGCATTACCTTAAAAGGATTTAGCATGTTTAAAATTGGAAATGCATATCCCTTCAGGATTTAGCAACTTATGTGTGTTACCTTACGAGATTTAGCATGCTACAGAACAAAAGGTTAGAACAAAAATACATAATATAGAACGAGGGACGCCATATATATGCCCCCCTCCTTAAGACGAAAAAACATACTATTTTGACATGTTAAGGAAATAAAAGAACAAGGATAAAGTCTTCTTCAACATCAAGACAATATCCACAAACAACAAGAAGTCCAAGCCAAGAAGGTCACAGCTCCTATGAGGTCATGGAAGGGATGAATGCAAAGAGATATCATCCAAGAAGGGAAAAAGTAACATTTGTGAGGGATAGCACACTATTTAGCTTCCAAGGTGAGAGATTTAGTAACCATGGAAGCCCAATCTCAAACAATGAAATAGGTTATGATCAAGGACAAATAACCTCAATGAAAACCAAAATTTTCATGTATGATTGGATATCACATAATAGATAGATACTACTTAACCAAGGGAAAAGTGGATCCTACGAAGATAGAAAAGAAGGAGATGGAATAATTTCCCCAAAAGCATAGGAACAAGGATGAAAGGGGACCTATTATATCACTCATAACACTATACAAGACAATGAGCCCCCAAGGATTAGTCTAGCATTCTTTACATAATTTGGAGCTCCATAATAGGAACATAAATGTTATTTAGAGAAAAAAGGATTGAAATAAAACTCATTCCCACATGATATATAAATAACCTTACTATCAATAAGATGCCTAATCTTATAATGTAAAGCTTGACAATCATTAGTAGAGTGATCATGAAATCTATGACACAAAAAAAAAGTAAGAGTCTTCAAGAGTGGACTATGTTTCCTTTTGTGTTTAGGTCTAGTAATCATCTTAGCATGAAGGAGTTTAGGCAAAAGAACTTCTTCGTCAAATTCCTTCATAGGTTCATCATGTTTTGAAGTGTTATTTGAGATTTTATTAACATTGATTTGTTGTTGAGGATTAAATCCCAATCCATAAGAATGCTCATGCCCCCCACTTTGTAAGGGCATTTGAATTCCCTATTTATGTTTACCACATGCTTCACCATTGAATCCTTGTTTAACTAGGAAATGATAACTAGGACCATAACAAGAATCCATATCAGAAGGACTCAATGAAACTATAGTAGTCACTATGTCATCATTACTAGGTTTGATGGATTCATTTTGGGTAGAAGCATTGACAAATTTGTTACGAAGGGCATTAGAAGTAAAATAAAAAACATGTTTTTCAAACTCTCTTTGTTGTTTCATAAAATTAAGATCAGAAACTTTATACTCTCTAATAAAGGTAGGATTAAAATCCAAGGTTCCCCAATCATCACCAGGAAGAGCATTAGAGGAAAAAGGATTACTATTAGGAATAGGAGTAGTGTGGGGTGGGTTTGAATATTCAAACAAGGATTTGGTGCATCATCCACATGAAGTGTATACACCATGTTGTTATGAATAAACTTGACTTTACAATGAAGGGTGGAAGGGATAGCATGCATCTCATGCAACCAAGGTCTACCTAAAAGAATTTTATAACTGAGAGGTCTAGGAATAACATGGAGAGCAGTATTCAGGATGACCGGACCTACTTTGATAGCTAAGGTAATGATTCCTAAAGTGTTCTTAGCAATATTATTAAAACCATGTATAGGAACATTGCTAGGTTGAATATTTGAAAGATTGGCTTTAATTTCTTTGAGTATGTCCATGCTACAACTATTAAGCCTAGATCCATTATCAATCAAGGTCCTACAAATGATATTCTTATTGATAGAAATAGAAACTATAAGAGCATCATATTGACTCTAAACTTCTTTAGAAGGTAAATCTTTTTGAGTAAATACAATGTCAGGAGTACCCGGGGTAGTATGCATACATTGTAAGAAGTTATTGATGTTCTCTTGATTAGGAGTTGGAGTGGGAAGACTTGCTAGAGCTCTTTGCAAGGCTTTATAGAAGGTAGGTGAAGTTTGAAGAAGCTCCCATAAAGAAATCTTGGTAGGGGTATTTTGCAATTGGTTTATCAAATCAAACTCCTTTCTAGGAAGATGGGGTGGATGAGGAAGAATGGGTTCAGAAGGTGGCAAAGAAGTAGAAACCACCGGATTAGGTTGAAAATTATTACTTGTATGATAAGTGTGAGCTATAGAATCTTGATTACTGAAAGAATCTAAAGGCTCCATAGGTTTACCATTCATATTAATGTGAGGACAACCTTTGAAAGTAAACAAGGGTTTTATATAAACCATGTTAGTTGTCTCAACACTACAAACAAATTCATAAGAAGGAATCAAAGAACACATGTGATGGGGAGATTGGGGTAGACTATCCTAGTCTATGCCCTTGATCCCTTTCTTGGATCTCTAGTATTTTCTCTCCACACCCTCTGGTCTCTAGGATCCCTTTTTTCAATTGAATCCCCTGACCCAACCCAATCTAACCAATAATATCCAACACTCCTCTTCCTAATCTCTTTTTCACACCATTTGGCTTCAATCCCTTATATAGGCTTATAAGGGCTTCTTGGCTTCAATTCCTTCTTAGACTCTAGAAAGGATGGAGATGGTTCTTAAGGTGTTTTTACAACCTCCTAAGTGACTCCAATGGCTTGGTTAACTTGTCTTGTTACCCGGTCTCATCATTCCTTACCAAAATAGGGCTACAAGGAAAGAGCCCCAATTAGGCCTCCTCTCTGGGTTTATAGGACTTTCACCTACAACCTTCACCAAACCATGGGTAGTCTTCCACAAAGACTCCAATAATTTCCATAACACTCAAGTATTTTCAAGGTTTCAGGATCCCAAGTGTCCATACAGTGCCCTAACCAGAAATGAGGGTTCCTATGTCTTTTTTAGCTTGTAGAGTCAAAGAGCTAGTTTGTTTGTGTGAACACCTTAATCAGATTGGTGGAAGAATCTCCTTCTCACAAATGAATCTTCTCTAACCCTTCTTGAATTACTCCAAATGGTTTCTTCTTAAATCAACTCCCTTGCCTTCTAGAGCCTCCACAACGCTGACCTTACCTAGCCAGGCACAATCTAGGCTCACCTAGGGCTTGGTCTTATAAATGGATACTTGTATATTCTAGGGCCCTTATTGAAATGAAATTATTTATTGGTATTTTACTTCCATATCCCATTTTTTCATGGTGATTCCATGGTGGTGATAGGAACTACAAACCCATATATACAAACTAGTCAAAACTAGCCAGAGAGTAAGTAAATACAAATTATTTACAAAACCCTACACAAAATTGTAGATACAACTAATCTATGAATTTTAAATCAAATAATACACAAAAAGGAAGATCCAAAACACATTGTTTAATAAGATTCAACCATTATCCTTCATTCTCCATTCCTTAAATGCAAGCTAGCACACAAAAATACTCACAGTCTGAAAATTCCTTCTCGAAGCCGTACAAACTGATCTCCAACCCTTAGATTAGGGTTTTTCAATCATATATGGTCTACACCTTAGGGTATGAGATTAGTTAGGGCTCTTAGACACTTGGTTAGGGTTCTAACCCATAATAGAAAAAGTTGCTAAGCAACTTTCAAAATTTTTTATGCAACTATTTGAGAAACTTTTGTTGCTTGAGCAATTTTTCCTCTTTTCACATCCTTAGACCACACTTAAGCCTAAAAAGAAGTACACATGTGCTAAATCCCTAAATACCCCTATTTTTAGACTTTTATCCAACCTAAGTCTAAGTGACATCAAGATGGACAAGACTAAGACCTTAGGATCCTAACTAGACCCTACACACATGCTAATCTCATGGCTCTTATTATACTTACAAGGCTTCATTTAGAAGCTCATCACAACAAAATTTGAAATGGTGGGAGCCCTTAGAAGGGTTCTCCTACATCATACTCCCCCTTGGCACATATTAAAGGCACTTTGGGGTTGATAAGGGCTAGGTCTATACCCAGCTTCTTGAACTGGCTCAACTCTACCCAAGTGGCTTCAAACTTAGGTTGGCCAACCCATTTCACTAGGTGTTCCATGTACACTTGATGCCTTGTGGACTTCTTCACTCTTGATTCCAAGATCTACACTACTATAGGTTGCTTCCTCTAAGACATGGCATTCTTGTCTAGGTCTTGTAGTACCTTTGCTTGATCTTACCTCTTCTTTTCTTTTTCTCCTTTGAACAAGACCAAGTCAGCTACATTAAATACTAGTGATATAGCTACGTCTGATGGTAGATCCAATTTATAGGAATTTTCAACATATTTGGCTAGAATTTTACAAGGCCCTACTCTCTTCATTTGTAACTTAATAGGCATGCCTTTTTTCATTCTAGCTTTTCTCAAATGGACCATCACATAGTCACCTACTTTGAACTGAACTTCTTTTCTTCTCTCATCTACTTTAGCCTTTAGCTTTTGAGTAAACTCTAGGATGGCTCTCTTAAACTATTCTTGCACCTCCTTGATGGTTTGAGTGAAGTCCTCTACTTGACCACTCTTCATCTCCATGGAACCAAGGTCTCTTAGTTCACACACACCCTCTAGGATGTCTTCCATACATAACTTCAAAATTGCTCCTACCTATAGTCCTATTCACTCTATCATTATAGGCATATTCTACTTGTGGAAACTAGATCCCAAGTCTGCTCATACTCCTTGGTTAGGCACCTCAACAAATTGCCTAATACCCTATTTATAACTTCAGTTTTACCATCAGTTTGTGGATGGTAAGATGAGCTGAATGATAGATTGGTTCCAAGCCTTTTCCATAGGGTTTGACAAAAATGACCCATGAACTTGTTATCCCTATCAGACACAATGCTCAATGGAAGTCCATGAATCCTTACAATATCCTTAAAGAAGAGATGTGCTATATAACTAGCATCATGAGTAGTTCTACATGGAATGAAATGACTCATCTTAGAGAACCTATCTACTACCACATATATGCTATCCATACCTTTTTTTGTTATAGGGATTCCAACTAGAAAGTCCATACTCACATACTCCTAAGGCCTATTTGGAACCGGTAAGGGTTGATAGAGTCCTACATTTCTTGAGAATACTTTAGCCCTTTGGCATACACCACATTGTTCCACATACCTCCTTACATCCATTGGCAACCTAGGCCAATAATAGTACCTTTGTACTGGCTCCATGGTTTTTTTTTATGCCAAAATGCCTAGTTAGGCTCCCATTGTGCTTCTCCTAGATCAGATTTTCCCTCATGGATCATCTAGGCACAAATAGTTGATTACCTTTAAACAAGAGGCCATTGTGAAGTGTGTAATCTGCATACTCACTATGAAAATGATTCTCAAACTCATTGCATATCTGATAGGCTGTGCAGAATTCTTCATCCTGTTCATAGAGATTCTTGAAACCTTCTATCCCTATGCTATGCAATTGTACTTCTTGGATAGTCAATAGCTTCCTACATAAATAATTTGGCACCTTGTTGACCTACCCCTTCTTGTGCTTGATTGTAAAAGTAAAGGATTGGAGGTACTCCATCCATTTCAAGTGTCTATTGCTAAGCTTCTCCTAAGTATTTATATAACTCAAGGCTTGGTTATTTATGAACACCACAAATTATTTTGGGAGAAGGTAATACCTCCACTTCTTGAGGGATTGCACTAATGCATACAACTCTGGGTCATAGACTGAATACCTTTTCTTTGCTTCATTGAGTTTCTCATTGAAAAATTCCATAGGCCTTCCCTCTTGACTCAATACACCCCCTACTAGAATGCCACTTGTATCACACTCTAGTGTAAATAACTTGTCAAAAGTAGGTAAGAGGAGCATAGGTTTGGTACCTTTTACATCAATGTTTGGAATTCTTTGTTAGCTTTCTCAGTCCACTTCAACTTAGTCTTAAGTCCTCCTTTGATGGTGTCAAGTACTGGTGCACATATGCCACTAAAGTTTCTCACAAATTTCCTATAGAATTGTGCCAAACCACAAAAACTTCTATATTTAGTCCTTGTTTTAGGGGTAGGTCAATTCAAGATATCCTACACCTTAATTGAGTCCATCTTCAAGGTACCATTGGACACCACAAATCCCAAGTAGACTAGCTCATGCTACAAAAACTCACATTTCTCTAGGTTGATAGCCAATTTCTCCTCATCCAACCTCTTTAGGACTAACCTTAAATGTTCAAGGTGTTCTTCTTTGCTTCTTCTATAGAAGAGTATATCATCTAAATACACCACCACAAATTTTCTTGTGAATTCCTTGAAGACCCCATTCATCAACCTCGTGAAGGTGCTTGGGGCATTGGTAAGCCCAAATGGCATGACAAGCCATTCATAAAACCCATCTATGGTCTTAAAGGTGGTCTTCCACTTATCACCCTCCTCAATCCTTTTTTGATTATAAGCACTCTTAAGATCCAACTTTGTAAAATACATAGCACCCCCTAAACAGTCCATCAAGTCTTCTATTCTATGAATTTGGAATCTATACCTGATTGTAATCCTACTGATGGCCATTGAATTAGTGAAAATTCTCCACTTACCTCCATTCTTTGATGCCAACACCACCAATACTACACATGAACTAATGCTCTTCTTGATCAGTCCTTGATCTAGTCACTCTTGCACTTGACTAGCCACTTCTTTGTTTTGATTAGGGGTAATATTGTATGCTTCTTTGTTAGGTAGAGATGCACCAGGTACAAAATCTATTTGATGGCTTATAGCCCTTCTTGTAGGAAGTGTAGTAGGTTCTCTATCACTTACAATGTCTTTATATTCCTCCAACATTTGCTTCACCTCCTTAGGTTTCTCTAGCTACAACATCTGCTCTTCTTCTTTTGGCTTCACAACAATGGCACATCCAACTATTTCATCATCATGTAATCAGTGTAAGAATTCCTTTACACTACTAAGAAACACAGTAGGTGTCCTTAAGGCTCCTTCATGATTCTTTGTTAGAGACTCAATTTTAAATGCTTTTGCATCTTTTTTGAAAGAAATGGAGTTCTCATCTCCATCATAGATTACCTTCCTATCAAACTACCAAGGTCTTCCTAAAAGAAGATGGTAGGCATGCATGGGTAGGAGATCACAAAGGATCTTGTCCTTATACCCTCCAATGGAAAACTCCACCCAAGTTTGTTCATTGACTAGTAGACTCTTCTCTTGGTTCAGCCAAGTCACCTTTTATGGGTTTGTATGGGGAATCTTGGTGAGTTTAAACTTATTTTCTACTTCATCTAATATGATGTTTTCAATTGATCTGGATTCAAATATCACCTTGCAAACCTTGCCTAAGATCTTGCATCTAACTCTAAATAGAGCTCTTCTTTTCTTGGGTTCTCCTTGAGTAGGTTTTCTAATGAGTACTCTTCTAAACATTAGGTTGTCCCCCATCTCTGATTCCAATTTACTAGCCTCATTGGTGCATGAGCTAGCTCCATCCTCTTTGGCATAAGCTATCCTCTTCTCATTTCCAGTGCTTGTAGGTTTATCAAGATGCCTATAAGTAGGGTGTCCAAGTTGTCCACATTGGTAACATTTCATTGTGGCAAAGTAGAAGCTACTTCTTCCTACACTTCTTCCTCTACTTGTTCCACCATGAGACCCTCTTCATCTACTAAAAGTAGCTCTTCCACTAGTCTATGCATCTTGTTCTAGGAGTCTAATCTCTCCTTGGCTTCTTTAGTCACCTCCTCTTCCACTAGAACCTCCTCTTTGACCCCCTCAAGAGTCTACCTCTAATGCTACCTCTAGCTATGTTGACAGCCAAGAACTATGGTAGGAGTGAATAAATTCATCTCCTCTTCTATACTCCATTTTAACCCACTCAAGTACCTTGCCACCTTGATACTCTCCTCTTCCTTCACTTTGGATCTCAGGCTCAACTTGTGAAACTCTTCTATATAGGTGGCCACATCCATCTCTTTCTTTTTGAGGTTCAATCTTCTTATATGCTGCCAGATTTAAAAGTCTACAGGCAGGTATGCTTCTCTTACCTTGTTCACCATGGATTTCCAATTAGCAATTGGATTATTTCCCTCTTTCTCCCTTTCTTCTTGAGATAGTTCCACTAGGTTAGAGCTTGGTCTTTCAATGTTGATTTTTCCACTTTGACCTTTTGTGCTTTAGAGATCTCTTCACATTCAAAGTGATTCTCCATACCCTCAATCCATTGCATGACTAATTCTATGTCCATTCTGCCAGTGAGTAATGGGACACCTTCAAGTTCTTTTCCAATGATGGCCTTTATTGCTTTCAATAACTTCTAATCTTGAGTTGGAGGATCAAGTATAGGCATATCATCATCTATAGTCTTCTCTTTCTCTTCAGCATCCTACTCCTCCATTCTATCATTGACTTTGTCTGCTTTGGCTTTGACATCATCCAATAGTTTCTCCAACTGAAACACCTTTCCTATAGGAATCTATTAGCTTCCTCCTGGTCTTCTACCTTCCTTTCTAGCTCTGCATTAGTCACCATCTTCTTCTTCTGAGATGAACCTACTAATTCTTTTGGAGGTTGAAACATTCACACTCTTGAACTATCCACTTGCCAATTCTTGTTAGCTCTGATACCAATCTGATGGGGAGATTGGGGTACACTAGCCTAGTCTATGCCCTTGATCCCTTTCTTGGATATCTAGTGTTTTCTCTCCACACCCTATGGTCTCTAGGATCCCTTTTTTCAATTGAATCCCCTCACCCTACCCAATCTAACCACCAATATCTAACACTCCTCTTCCTTAGCTCTTTTTCACACCATTTTGCTTCAATCCCTTACATAGGATTCTAAGGGATTCTTGGCTTCCATTCCTTCTCAAAATCTAGCAAGGAAGGAGATGGTTCTTAAGGTGTTTTTAAAACCTCCTAGGTGACTCCAAGGGGTTGGTTAACTTGGCTTGTTACCCGATCTCATCATTCCTTACCAAAATAGGGCTACAAGGAAAGAGCCCCAATTAGACCTTCTCATTGGATTTATAGGACTTTCACCCACAACCTTCAGCTAACCATGCTTAGTCTTCCACAAAGACTCCAATTCATTTCCCTCACTCTCAAGGAGTTTCAAGGATTCAGGACCCCAAGTGTCTGTACAGTGCCCTAACTAGAAATGAGGGTTCCTAGGTCTTTTTTAGCTTGACAGAGTCATAGAGCTATTTTTTTTATGTGAACACCTTAATCAGATTGGTGGAAGCCTCTACTTCTCATGAATTAATATTCTCTAACCCTTCTTGAAATCATCCAAAGGGTTTCTTCTAAAATCAACTCCCTTTCCTTCTCAAGCCTCCACAATGCTGACCTTACCTAGCCAGGCACAATCTAGGCTCGCCTAGGGATTGGCCTTATAAATGCATACTTGCATATTCTAGGGCCCTGCTATAAATGACATTATGTAAAGGGACTATACTTCCATATCCCATGGTTTCATGGGGATTCCACAGTGGTGATAGGAACTATAGACCCATATATAAAAACCATTCAAAACTGGCTAGAGAGTAAGTACAAATTATTTACAAAACCCTACATGAAATTTTAGATAAAACTAATCTATGAATTGGAAATCAAAGACTACACAACAAGGAAGATCCACAACACACTTTTCAATAAGATTCAACCATTATCCTTCATTCTCCATTCATTATATGCAAACTGGCACACAAAAATAGTCATTGTCTAAAAATTCCTTCTCAAAGTCGTACAAAATGATCTCAAACCCTTAGATTAGGGTTTTTCAATCATATATGTTCTACACCTTGAAGTATGAGCTTAGTTAGGGCTCTTACCTACGTGGTTAGGGTTCCAACCCATAATATGAAAAGTTGTTGTGCAACTTTCTGAGCAACTTTTGTTGCTTGAGCAATTTTTTCTCTTTTCATATCCTTAGACCACACTTAGGCCTAAAACAAAGCACACATGTTCTAAATCCCTAAATAACCCTATTTTTAGACTTTTATCCAAGCTAAGGCCAGATGACATTAGGATGACATCATCCACTGAGTCCCTAGGCAACTAAAAAAGATGGACAAGACTAAGACCTTAGGATCCTAACTAGACCCTACACGCAAACTGAGCTCGTGGCTCTTATTATACTTACAAGGCTTCATTTATAAGCTCTTCACAAAAAAAATTAAAATCCCAGGAGCCCTTACAAGGGCTCTCCTACACCATACACCCCCTTGGCATAGATTTAAAGCACTTTAGGGTTGATAAGGCCTAGGTCTATACCCAGCTTCTTGAACTGGCTATCCTCTACACAAGTGGGTTCAGACTCAGGTTGGCCTACCCATTTCACTAGGTGTTCTATGTACACTTGATTCCTTGTGGACTTCTTCACTCTTGATTCAAAGATCTACTCTTCTATAGGTTGCTTCCTCTAAGGCATGGCATTCTTGTCTAGGTCTTGCAGTACCTTTGCTTGATCTTCACTCTGCTTTTCTTTTTCTTGTTTGAACAAGACCAGGTCAGCTACATTAAATACCAGTGATATAGATAACTCTGATAGATCCACTATATAGGCTTTTTCACCATATTTGGCCTGAATTTTACAAGGCCCTACTCTCTTCATTTGTAACTTAGTAGGCATACCTTTTTGCATTCTAGCTTTGCTCAAATGGACCATTACATAGTCACCTACTTTGAACTACACTTCTTTTCTTCTTCCATCTACTTTAGCCTTTAGCTTTTGAGTAGACTCTAGAATGGCTCTCTTAAATTATTCTTGCACCTCCTTGATGGTTTGAGTGATGTCCTCGACTTGGGCACTCTTCATCTCCATGGAACCAAGGTCTCTTAGTTCACACACCCCTCTAGGATGTCTTCCATACATAACTTCAAAATGACTCCTACTTGTAGTCCTATTCACACTATCATTATAGGCATATTCTACTTATGGAATAACTAGATCCTAAGTTTGCCCATACTCCTTGGTTAGGAACCTCAAAAAATTGCATAATACCCTATTTATAACTTTAATTTGACCATTAGTTTGTGGATGGTGAGCTGAGCTAAATGATAGATTGGTTCCAAGCCATTTCCATAGGGTTTTCCAAAAATGAACAATCAACTTGCTATCCCTATCAGACACAATGCTCAATGGAAGTCCATGAATCCTTACAATCTCCTTAAAGAAGAGATGTGCTATATGACTAGCATCATGAGTAGGTCTACAAGGAATGAAATGACTCATATTAGAGAACCTATCTACTACCAAATGTATGCTATCCATACCTATTTTTGTTTTAGGGAGTCCAACCACAAAGTCCATACTCATACACTCCCAAGGCCTATTTGAAACCAGTAAGGGCTGATAGAGTCCTACATTTCTTAAGCCTCACTTAGCCCTTTTCTATAAACCACATTGTTCCACATACTTCCTTATATCCCTTGGCAACCTAGGCCAATAATAGTACCTTTGTACTAGCTCCATAGTTTTATTGATGTGAAAATGCCCACTTAGGCTCCCACTGTGCTTCTCCTAGATTAGATTTACCCTCATGGATCCTCTAGGAACACATAGCTGATTACCTTTAAACAAAATTCCATTTTGAAGAGTGTAATCCACATACTCACTATGAAAATGCATCTCAAACTCATTGCATACCTTATAGGCTGTGGAGTAGTCTTCATCCTCTTCATAGAGATTCTTGAAACCTTCTATCCCTATACTCTAAAATTGTACTTCTTGGATAGTCAATAGCTTCCTACTTAAAGCATCTACCACCTTGTTGAACTATCCCTTCTTGTGCTTGATTGTAAAAGTAAAGGATTGTAGGTACTCCATCCATTTCAAGTGTCTATTGCTAAGCTTCTCTTGAGTGTTTATGTAACTAAAGGCTTGGTTATGTGTGAACACCACAAATTATTTTGGAGAAGGTAATGCCTCCACTTCTTGAGGGATTGCATTAATGCATACAACTCTAGGTCATAGGTTGAATACCTTTTCTTTGCTTCATTGAGTTTCTCACTAAAAAATGCTACAGGCCTTCCCTCTTCACTCAATACACCCCCTACTACAATGCCACTTACATCACACTCTAGTGTAAATAACTTGTCAAAAATAGGTAAGAGTAGGATAGGTTTGGTAGCTACCTCTTGCTTCAATGTTTGGAATACTTTGTTAGCTTCCTCAGCCCACTTGAACTTAGTCTTAAGTCCTCCTTTGATGGTGTCAAGTACTGGTGAACATATTCCACTAAAGTTTCTCAAACATTTCCTATAGAATTGTGCCAAACCATGAAAACTTCTAACTTCAGTCCCTGTTTTAGGGGCAGGCCAATTCAAGAATTCCTCCATCTTTCTTAGGTCCATCTTCAAGGTACCCTTGGACACCAAAAATCCCAAGTAGACTAGCTCCTACTACAAAAACTAAAATTTCTCTAGGTTGATAGCCAATTTCTCCTCATTCAACCTCTTTCAGACTAACCTTAAATGTTCAAGGTGTTCTTCTTTGGTTCTGCTATAGATGAGTATATCATCTAAATACACCACCACAAATCTACTTGTGAATTCCTTCACAACCTCATTCATCAACCTCATGAAGGTGCTTAGGGCATTGGTAAACCCAAATGGCATGACAAGCCATCCATACATCTCATCTGTGGTCTTAAAGGTAGTCTTCCACTCATCACCCTACTTAATCCTTATTTGATGATAACCACTTTTAAGATCCAACTTTGAAAAATACATAGCACCCCCTAAATAGTCCATCAAGTCTTCTATTCTAGGAATTGGGAATCTATGCCTGATTGTAATCCTATTAATGGCCCTTGAATTAGTGAAAAGTCTCCACTTGCCTCCCTTCTTTGATGCCAACACCACTGGGACTTCACATGTACTAATGCTCTTCTTGATCAGTCCTTGATCTAATAACTCTTGCACTTGCCTTGCCACTTCTTTTTTTTTATCAGGGGTAAGCTTGAATGCTTCTTTGTTAGGAAAAGATGCACCATATACAAAATCTATTTGATGGCTTATAGCCCTATTAGCACCTAGAAAAATTTTCATGGCTTCATCATCTTTCCTCTAGTCTCTACAATGTTTTCTCTATCTTTGGCCCTCAAACCCTAGTTCAAATTTTCATATTTCTAGCCTTTGGGATATAAAACCCTTGTATTACCCTGGCCTTGTTCTACTTTTGCATTACCTTTTTGAACCACTTAAAAATACTAAAAACCCATGTGCTTTAATAATTTCCTAAGTCTAACATCTGCCTACCGAATTTCATGATGTGGCATTTTCTTATAGGTCAGAAGGTTCACTGATGATTTGGCAAGTGTTAGTGGGACCTAGTTGTTGGTGTGTCTTGGAGGGTGCTAACATCTGTAGAGGATCTACAGTTGGCATAAGTTCTCATGGGTTTTGTCAAAGCCATGATATCTTATGCAAACCGTTGATCTTACTTTATTCTCAGGTAACAATGGGTGGCTCCTCTGACAATTAAGGCTAACATGTGTGATTATCATTGGTGGAAAGGATAAAGCTATAGTGGGACCGTGTTGGTAGGTGTGCTAATTTGTATTGTTTTGATTGGCTGATCGGGAAGGTAACAAGGACATGTCAATGGGCCGAAATATTTTCAAAGGATAAGAAAATTCAAGACCTACAGTTTTCTTAAGTTCGCATGGAATCTTTTTGGGCCATGCGATCTTAAGATAGCCATCCAATTTAAAGGCTTCTAAGTTGTGGGTCTGCTGTCAGATGGTGCTAACTTTCTTGATTTTCATTGGTTGTTGACTGTTGGCGTGGTTGATGACTTTTCAAAGGGTTCGTGATTGTTTTGGTGATTAATGTGAACCGCCCAATTTGCCAAGAAAGTGCTAAGATTGACGGTCACATTTTAAATTCTATCTGGATAACCATTGCGATTCAAATTCAAATTTTTAGAGGGTTTTCCAGTGATAGAAGGACTGATTTTTAATATTTTAGTGGCTAGGTTTGGTAGGATTTGATTTCATCGACTATTGCAGAGTGGCCCAGGGTGTTTAATGACTGATTACAGGGGTTTTTGTACTATGATGGAGTTTCTCAAGGCATGTTGCAGGTGGATAATCTACTTGTTCAACATGGTAAAATTCATGATTTTATGATCTTTAGTACACAGGTCAGAGGAATTACCATGATTATAGATCTTTCTAGGATCTATTTTCTCGAGGCTACTTGGTTTTCCCTCAAATGGAATAAATTGTGATTGTATTTTGGTTGGTTTGGTGGGTAAAACCCTAACCCTAATCATCTGTAGCTTTTTGCATCCTATTTTGGGATCCCAAGATCATTAGGGGGTATATATGGTTGGGTTTTTGAATTTGAAATGTTTGGTTGTTGATGTTTTGCCGAAAATCAATAGAAAGACTAAACAAGGAGAGTCTAGCTTTTGGGTCTTTTTCCTAGCAATTGTCATCTTGGTAATGTATTGATCTTGAAAGTTTTAATGAGAATACACTTAATTTCCTATCTTAAATTTATGATTATCTTCTTGTCTTGATTTTGGATTCATATATGTTAAAGTCACAAAGTGAGTTAGCATATGGTAAACAAAGGGTATTGTAAGATTATCTTGGAGTTCCTAACAAAGTTAGGATTAATGTCTTTAGGGTGATTTTAGTGATTCCATGGTTGGATAAGGATCTTGATGATCAGGTTTGGGAGTGAGAGGGATAATAGGCAAAACACTTATCTTGAGTTCAAGGGTGTTTGAGTTAGGGTTCTTAGTTATTTTATGTTATTGGGTGACTCTTTTCCTTGGGTTAAGGCACTGATCTATTCTCTAGAAGTAGTTCATCATCATCCACCACACATTTAAATGATAAATCTGGAAAACAATTTGTAAAGGGTATAATGCATAACATTTTGTGATTCCTTTCAAGAAGTGAATCAAAGGTACACCTGCCTAAGCATATAAGCTAAAAGTGTAGGAGGATCTCTTTGATCCTTGTTAATTGGCCCTTTTCCTTTCAGACTTTGGAGTGGTGATAGAGTCAGTGACATAAATTTGTCAATCATAGTGTAAACCTGCAAGTAGAAAGAAGAGACAACCAACAAAATGGAAACTCTACTAGGGAGAGTCTAGAGATAAAATTATTAAGTGGACTCTTGTTTTCCTATTGTATTCAGTAAAATATTTCCCATTTTGGTGGGTGGTGACTCAAAAAGGTTAGAACCAGTGCTACAAACTACAAATCATGGAAAAAAGAAGGAATATTAGGTCCTTTGTTAAGAAAAATCTGGAGGTTACTCTGGAAGAATTGCCTAGATAGGAAAAGAAGAGTTGGATTGGAAGAAATGGTGAGTCTACTAGTGCTCCCATGAGAGCACAAAGAAATACCAGAAGTAGATCACCACATGCATCCTCTCATGAGGGAGATTCACAACACAAGAGTTCTAGATCAGATAGTGGCCACTCTAAAGATAAATTTTATGATACCCCAAAGGCAGTATTTCCAGATAAAGGTTCATTACCTGCAAGGAAGAATGAACAAGCTAGAGAAAGGGGTTTTGAACCAAATTTTGATCTTGATGAAGATATGTTCAGAAGGCAACCCATGAGACCGAGACAGGTCCATTTCCCATATCAAAGCCTCACTGATATGGATGTGTAAATAGGTTCTGATGATATTATGATAGGCCCAGATGATTTAAGTGCACTAAGGTTACAGTTGGTAGAACAGGATGCCATACATAAGAGGTTAAAAAAGGAGAGAGAAGCTAAAAAAGTGAATGCTCTGATAGAAAGACAGTCTCTTCTTAGAAAGATTAATGAATTGAAGGAGAGAAACAAGATGCTTGCTTCTACTCCTAAGACTTTGCAACATGATGTCTTTGGTGATCTTGATGCTTTGAGAAGTGAGCAGGAGCACTTGCTGCAAGATCATGAGTTTGATAAAGAGGGCCCTATGGTTAGACAGGTTCAAATTTATGCTTCCCTCCCTAAAGATAAAGATGGGCATGAGATCACTAGGCATGTTGTTGTTGTTGGCAAAAAGGGAAAGCAAAAGATGGTGGGACATCAGAAAAATAAAACATTAGCAATACCAAGGGTCCCACCACCCAATGCAAATAAGGATACAGAGATGGAGAGAAGATGAAAAGAAGATGAGGACCTTGCAAGAGAATTAGAGAAGGCTGAAGTTGAAGCTTCCATTGCAGAAAAAAGAAGAAAGATCCAGTTCTTGAGGGCTTCATCTGCCAATGCTCTTGGCCCATCTGATACTGAACTAGGTATGCCATCTATGACTACTATTGTTCCACTTAGTAATGCTGCTACTAGTTCAATTTCTTCTTCATCTGCTAAGATAGGTGTTGATCCTAGGCAGTGGTCAAATGCACAAGTAGATGGGAATGTAAATGTAAATGTTGATCCTAGGGTTAACACTAGTTCAAGTTTTCAAAGAAGACCTATGTAACTAGAAGGCTATAGGAAAATTAGTTTTGATGGAATACTTGGCTACCTGAATGCTTTTCCAGCTAATATAAGAGATAAGATACCTAAATTTTCTGGTAATAATTCTATTAGTTCTGAAGAACACCTTAGGTTATTTGTTGATGTATTAAATGATTATGAGGTAGAGCATGAGGATGTGGTCATGAAATTATTTGTTCAATCTTTGGTGGAGGATGCTAGAGATTGGTTTAAGAGACTCCCTGATAGATGTATTGATACATGGGATTATTTTGAGAGATGTTTCACAGAACAGTATGGTGACAGGCCTAATGCTAGTTTCATGTTGAATGAGTTCAACACTATAAGGAAAAATCAGAATGAACATGCAGCTAAATTCAATATGAGATTTCAGAAGGGTATGCATAAGTTGTTTCAAGTCATGAGGTTAGATGACAATGTTTGTTTGACCACATACTTCAATGCATTTGATCAAAAAATGGGATACTTGTTGAGGGACAAGGAACCAAGAACTCTCAGAGATGCTTTTAGGATTGCTATCAATATTGAAAACAATATGAAAATATCAAGAAAATTGGGTGGAAAAAGAGATGATCCAAAGTTTTTTCGGGATAAAAAATACAAAAGGGATAATGAGAGAAATGTTGGAAACAAGAGACAAGAGGAAGATAAATTGGATAAGGTGTTGAATGCATTGAAGGATTTAAGAGCACCTGCTAATAGAATTAATAATGCTCCTGCTAATGAAAAGCCTCAATTCAACAACAATTTCAGTAGGTAGAATAGATTGCAGAATTATCCCTACAACACCCAATGGAAGGATGGCAAGCCTATTGTCCCTGCTGCAAGAGGAAGTAATGATAAAGTTGTCCCTGATCCTTTACAAAGATCCTTTATAAATGTTATGGAGGATACACCATGGTGTATAGCGTGTTAGTCCCCCCATTCTATAGAGCATTATGTGGTTGCACAATCCATGTCAGCATATCAAGATAGTAACAATGAGGAGTTAGATCAAGAAGAAAATCATGATGACATTGGGTGCAACATGGCAACTTCATATTTGGGATATGAAGATGATTCTAATATTGATGAAGAAGTAGATGTGTGTTTGAAAAGACACAATAGGGAAATTTTCCATCAGGAGGTCTTTTCTGATAATGATGACATTGATGAAAAGACATGTAACATGATTTCTTCCTCAAAAATAGTAAATTTGAGAAGACCTTCAAATGAAGAAATGGATAGAATTACTACAGAAATGATAGCCCAAGTCCAAACTACAGGCGTGGTGGCAAGGAATACAAATGAGAAAGCTGTAGAAATGTTTATGAAGAACACTAACTCTGGGGAATTCAGTGGAAATAGATCAAAGGATGATCATATGGCAAGGTTCAAAAATGTAAAAGGTAAGAAATGGGAACCTAAACAGGTTGGAGTTGAAAAGGTTTCTAATGAAATAGAAAAGCCAGTCGGCACAATAGCTAAAGATGAAAAAGTAAAGGTCCCAGCTACAACTAACATATCAAATAAACAAAAGGATAATAAAGCAATGTAGATTGAGATTCCTCCCTCTGCTCCTATTGATATGTTGGTTGTATTATCTCAGATAACTATCAAGGTTCCATTGTTAGAATTTTTGAAGATCCCTGAACATAAAGATAAGGCTATTGCATGAGTAGATAATGTTCATAATAATGATGTTGCATGCAATGAACCTCAAGATAAACTTTTGAAAGAAGTGGAGGTCCAAGGATTGGTATCTCACATACCACCTATATACTTGGATAAATCTATCAATGTGAGGCTTGAAAATATAGATTCATTCTTCTTGAGTATCCTTGTGAATGGAATGAAGTTAAGAAATTGTATGATTGATTCTGGTGCTTCCAATATTGTTATGCCTTTCAAAATTATGGAAAAGTTAGGTCTCAAGGTTGATACAAATCAAGGTAGATGTTGTGCAATGGATCAGAGGGAAGTACCAGTTATTGGGACTATAAATGCAAAGCCATACAGATTGGAAGCTTATCCAAAGAAGGAATTGACCATGAGTGTCTTGGTGGTGGACATTCCACCCCATTATGGTATGCTATTATCTAGGAAATGGAGTGCTTCCATGGGTGGATGTTTGCAATGTGATCTCTCTTTTGCAACTTTCAAGATTGATGATCAGTTTGTTAAAATTGAAAGAGAACCAAGGGTAACCTATATGATTGAAAAGGATATTAATAATGAGGTTACCTACTTTATAGATACTGATGTCAATGCTTTTAGAGCTGAGGTCACTGTACTTGAAAAGGAGCCTGTATTGCCATGTATTACTGATGAGGTTGGTTCTAGAACTATGAAGGGTGATTTATGGGTGATGTACTTTGATGGTGCTAGCTGCAAAGATGGAGCAGGAGCAGGTATTTTACTCATTTCTCCTAAGGGGAACACCTACAAGTTTTCTTTCACATTGAATTTATTTTGTACCAATAATATAGCAGAGTATGAAGCATTATTGCTAGGATTGAGGTTGGCGCAAAAGCATGGAATTAAATTTATAAAAGTTATTGGGGATTCTAAATTAGTGGTATCCCAAATAAGGTCAGTATATGCTTCCAAGAACAAGAGGTTAAAGCAATACAAAAATGTTGTATGGGATTTGATTGAGTGTTTTGATGCCTTCAATATTGAGTGGAAGGATAGAAGTAATAACAAGATGGCTGATTTGTTAGCCAATATTGCAATCAATCCCAGTGATATTACTTTTTCTGGCCTCTCCAAAGTTGAAATTCAGACTAGGCCTAGTATACCAGATAATGTTGAGAATTGGCAAGTTTTTGAAGATGACCAAGATATCTTGATATTTTTGAATTGTGAAGATCAGCATCATGGTCAGGAGTTAGATTGTTCAGCCCTTGTTGAGATTATAGAAGGAAAAGAAGTTGTCTTTGGTAATGAGGTCATTCAACTTAAAACTAACAAGGTTCCTAAGGGACTTTTTATTCTAGAAACTGTATTTGATAATCAGGACAGTGTTCAGATAGGCACCAAAAAGGAGGATCATATAAATTTTGAAGAAATAAATCTTGGAACACAAGAGGCACATAAGAAGGTTTACATTGGTAGAGAGATGTCTCACAAAGTGAGGAAGTCCTTGATTGAGCTACTAAGAAAATTTAGGCATGTTTTTTCATGGTCATATGATGACCTAAAGGTTTATAAAGAAGACTTGTTCCAACATGTTATTCCTTTGAAGGAAGATGCCAAACCATTTAGGCAAAAACAGAGGCCTATAAATCATACTTTGGCACCTAAGATGCAAGAAGAGTTAATGAAACTAAGAGATACTAGAATTATCAAGCCCATTAGGCATTCTTCTTGGGTGTCAAATTTGGTTCTTATCAGGAAGAAGAATGCTGACATTAAACTTTGTGTGGATTTCAAAAATTTGAACATCAGCTCATTAAAGGATAACTATTGTCTGCCCAATATGGAGGCTATGTTGCAAAGAGTGACCAGATTAGAATTAATGTCTATGATGGATGGTTTCTCTAGTTATAATCAAGTAATTGTGAAATAATTAGAACAATTTTAGACAGCCTTCACTACACCTTGGGGAACATATGTTTATGTGAGGATGCCTTTTGGTCTCACAAATGCTGGTGCAAATTTTCAGAGGGCAATGGATGTTTCCTTTTCAGATTCTATAAATGATTTCCTTGTTGTTTATCAAGATGATTTAACTTCCTATTCCAAGAAGGAGGATGACCATTGTACTCATTTAGAAAAAATATTTGTGAGGGCTTTGGAATATGGCATTTCATTAAACCCAAGGAAATGTGCATTTGGTGTCACTGAGGGTAAGTTTCTTGGCATGAGAGAGTGGAAGCCATTGATAATATTCAAAGACCAAAAAATGTTAAAGGAATTCAGTCTTTCTTTGGTCAGGTGAATTTCTTGAGAAGATTTGTTACAAATTTTGCTGAAGTTATTAGGCCAATATCCAAGATGTTGAAGAAAGGATCTTAGATCAAATGGGAGGGTGAGCCTGATGAAGATTTCAAGAATATCAAGTAGGCTATTAGAGATGCACTTGTGCTTAAGGCACCTAATTACAATATTCCAATGCATATCTTTTATTTTGCATCTTTTCACACTATTACTGCAGTATTGTTGTAGAAGAATAATGAAGGTTGTGAGCAGCCTATTGCATTTTTTAGTAAATCTTTGTAGGCTGCTGAGTTGAAATATGATATTAATGAGAAACAAGAATATGCACTTGTGAAGGCAGTCAAGGCTTTTAGATGTTATTTAATGGGAGCATTTGTGATTGCCTTTGTACCTAGTGCAGTAGTAAAGGATATATTTTCACAACAAGAGGTGTCTGGAAGGTGATGTAGATGGATAAATAGAATTTAGGATTTTAATATTGATATCTAGATTACCAAATTGGTTAGGGGACAAGGATTAGAAAAATTGATGGCTCAATCCAATCTTGATGTAAATCAGATAAATCAAGCTGAGATTGACTATACTTGTGATATGGATGATTGTATCTGGTATCAAGATATTATCTTCTACTTAAGAAATATGAAATGTCCAGCAGGGATGAATGATAACAAGAAAAGGACATTGAAATTATCGGCCATCAAGTATGTAATTGTAAAATGAAAATTGTATAGAAAAAATTTAGATTGCATACTTTTGAAGTGTGTTGATGAAAATCAGGCTGACAAGTTGTTGAAAGAAATGCATGAGGGAGTTTGTGGGGGACATTATATGGGTAAAACTACTACTCAAAAAATCTTGAGAGTAGGATTCTAGTGGCCCACAATCTTCAAGGATGTAGAACAGTTGGTAAGAAGATGTGATGCTTTTCAAAGGTTCTCTGGTAAGCTTAAGTTTTTAGGTAATATGCCCTTAAGGCCAGTAGAGGTGTAAGCTCCTTTCCAGCAATGGGGAATAGATTTCATAGGGGAGATACCAAACAAGTCAAGTGGAGGACACTCTTGTTTCTTGGTTGCTATTGATTATTTCACAAAGTGGGTAGAAGCTATACCTATAAAAAATGCAACTAGTAAGGTGGTGACTGATTTCTTATTGAATAATATTGTCACAAGGTTTGGTTTCCCTGAGAGGATTGTCGGTGATAATGCAATGTGTTTCAAGTGTTTTGAATACAAGGGATTCTGCCAAGGTCTAGGAATTCAAATGTCATACTCCTCACCCTATCATCCACAAGGGAATGGACAAGCAGAATCAACAAATAAGAGCTTGATAAAAATCCTTAAGAGGATCCTTGATAAGAACAAAAGAGCATGGAGTTCAAAATTGCCATTAGCTGTATGGGCTGATAGGGTAACTGTGAAGAAGGCAATTGGTTTTGCACCATTTGATTTAGTGTATGGGATACATGCAAGGATTCCTTAGAACAACTTATTGGAAATGTATAAGTTTGTTCAGTTATATGATGATGATATGGAAGATGAAATGCAGTTGAGGATTGAGGACCTTATCAGGCTGGATGAAACTAGAAGAGAATCGGTTGCAAAGAATGTCGGGTTGTAATTACAAGTTAAGAATCTATTTGAAAAAAGGACTATTGATAGGAAGTTTGAGCCTAGTGACTTGGTATTAATTTGGAATGCTAGATTGGAGGACAAAGAAAAACATCAAAAATTTGATCCAATCTAGCTAGGGCCATATCTAATTCATGAAAAATGGGGCCAAGATTCCTACATTGTAAAAGAACTAAATGGTGATATTCAATAATTTCTAGTTCATGGATAATTCTTGAATAAATACTTCAATTGAAGGTATCTTTCTTTCCATGAACAGTAGTTAGGTCTGTATATTTTGTAAATTTTGTAAACTTGTCTACCCCCTGTCTTGTTTTGTCTTGGTTTGTAGGGTTTTTTGCCCTATTGCTCTTTGTTGTTCAAGTTTTCCTATGGGTGGTCTACTTTAACTAGTGATTTTAGATCCTTGCTATGCCTACAAGAGGCATACATCCCTAGACAGAGCCACTGTTAGCACCTAGAAAAATTTTCATGGCTTCATCATCTTTCCTCTGGTCTCTGCAGTGTTTTCTCTATCTTTGGCCCTCAAACCCTAGTTCAAATTTTCATATTTCTAGCCATTGGGATATAAAACCCTTGTATTACCTTGACCTTGTTCTAATTTTTTGTTACCTTTTTGGGCCACTTAAAAAGACTAAAAACCCATGTGCTTTAATAATTTCCTAAGTCTAATGCCTGGTAGTATTATTTTTCCCTAAGTCTAGCTATCTCCCGCAGTAATATTTCCAAATGTGTCACCCCTTTGAAATTTTCGGTTGTGGTTAATCCGTTACACTACCGGTTGTCAGAGTTTCTAACAAGTGGTTTAGCAACAAAGCACCATCTATCCTAGCGGGCCCGGCATCTAAGTCTAAGACTCATGATCTATGGTTGGTGTATGATCTCATGGAATCTTCTTCCCCCATGAGATCATGCTTCGGCCATCAGATCTTCCATCGTGTTCATGCCGACTGGAGTGGGTCCATTGCCAAGTGTTCATGGGTGGCATTTTTTCATTGGTTGATGTGGTTAGTGAGTTGGAAGTATGTCAGATGCACCTATGTGGGGTGAAAAATTTGTTTGTCTGCCTGCCAAATTTTGTGATGTGGCATTTTCTTATTGGTCAGTAGGTTCGCTGATGATTTGGCAAGTGTTAGTGGGACCTAGTTGCTGGTGTGTCTTGGAGCGTCCTGACATCTATAGAGGATCTATGATTGGCGTAAGTTCTCATGGGTTTTGTCAGAGCCATGAGATCTTACGCCAGCCATCGATCTTACTTTATTCTCAGGTGACAACGGGTGGGTCCTCTCATAGTTAAGGCTAACATGCATGATTATCATTCATGGAAATCATGAAGCTGCAGTGGGACCATGTTTCCATGTGTACTGATTTGTATTGTTTTGATTGGTTGAGCGGGAAGGTAATGAGCACATGTCAATGGGCTTGAATCTTTTTGAAGGATAGGCAGATTCAAGATCTATGGTTGTCTTAAGTTTGCATGGAATCTTTCTAGGCCATGTGATCTTAAGATAGCCATCTAATTTAAGGGCTTCTAAGTTGTGGGTCCATTGTTAGATGGTGCTCACTTGCTCAATTTTCATTGGTTGTTGAATACTGGCATGGCTGATCAATTTTCAAAGGATTCATGACTGTTGTGGGGATTAATGTGAACCACATGATTTTCTAGGAAAGTGCTAAGATCAACTGTCACGTTTTAAATTCTATCTAGATAACTATTGTCATTCAAATTCAAATTTTTAGAGGGTTTTCCAGTGACAGAAGGACTGATTTTTAATGTTTTAGCGATTGGGTTTGGTAGGATTTGATTTCGTTGACTATTGCAGAGTGGCCTAGGGTGTTTGATAACTGATTACAGGGGGTTTTGTACTATGATGGAGTTTCTTGAGGCATGTTGCAAGTGGATAATCTTCTTGTTCAACATTGCAAAATTCATGATTTTATGATCTTCAATACATAGGTTAGAGGAATTACCATGATTACAGATCTTTCTGGGATCTATTTTCTTGAGGCTGCTTCATTTTCCCTCAAATGGAATAAATTGTGATTGTATTTTGGTTGGTTTGGTGGGTAAAACCCTAACCCTAATCATTTGTAGCTTGTTGCATCCTATTTTGGGATCCCAAGATGATTAGGGGGTATATATGGTTGGGTTTTTGAATTTGAAATGTTTGGTTGTTGATGTTTTGTTGAAAATCAATAGAAAGATTGAACAAGGAGAGCCTAGATTTTGGGTCTTGTTCCTAGCAGTTGTCATCTTGGTAATGTATTGATCCTGAAAGTTTTAATGAGAATACACTTGAATTCCTATCTTAAATTTATGATTGTCTTCTTGTCTTGATTTTGGATTCATATATGTTAAAGTCACAAAATGAGTTAGCATATAGTAAACAAAGAGTATTGTGAGATTATCTTGGAGTTCCTAACAAAGTTAGGATTAATGTCTTTAGGGTGATTTCAGTGAGTCCATGGTTGGATAAGGATCTTGATGATCATGTTTGGGAGTGAGAGGGATAATAGGAAAAGAACTTATGTTGAGTTCAAGGGTGTTTGAGTTAGGGTTCTTAGTTATTTTATGTTATTGGTTGACTATTTTCCCTAGGTTAAGGCACTGATCTATTCTCTAGAAGCAGTTCATCATCATCCACCACACATTTAAATGATAAATCTTGAAAAAAATTTATAAAGGGTATAATGCATAACATTTTGTGATTCCTTTCAAGAAGTGAATCAAAGGTACACCTACCTGAGCATATAAGCTCAAAGTGTAGGAGGATCTATTTGATCCTTGTTAATTGGCCCTTTTCCTTGCACACTTTGGAGTGGTGATAGAGTTAGTGACATAAATTTGTCACTCATGGTGTAAACTTGCAAGTAGAAATAAGAGACAACCAGCAAGCCCTTCTTGGAGGAAGTATAGTAGGTGCTCCATCACATAAAATGTCTTTATATTCCACCAAAATTTTCTTCACCTCCTTAGGTATCTCTGGCTGCAACTTGTGCTCCTCTTCTTTTGGCTTCACAATAATGGCACATCCCACTATTTCATCATCATGTAATGTGTGTAAGAATTCCTTTCCACTACTAATCAACACATTAGGTCTCCTTGAGGCTCCTTCATCATTCTCTGTCAGAGACTGAATTTTAAATGTGTTTCCATCCTTTTTGAAGGAAATTGAGTTCTCCTCTCCATCATAGATCACCTTCCTATTAAACTACCAAGGTCTTCCTAAGAGAAGATGACAGGCATCCATGGGTAGCACATCACAAATGATTTTTTCCTTATACCCTCCAATGAAAAACTCCACCCAAGTTTGTTCCTTGACTAGTACACTTTTCTCTTGGTTCAGCCAAGTCACCTTGTATGGCCCTATATGGGGAATCTTGGTGAGTTTCAACTTCTTTACTACTTCATCTGATATGATGTTTTCAGTTGATCGAGAATAAACTATCACCTTGTAGAACTTACCTAAGATATTGTATCTAACTCTAAACAGAGTTCTTAGTTTCTTGGGTTCTCCTTGAGTAGGTTGTCTAATGAGTACTCTTCTAAACATTTGGTTCTCCCCCATCTCTGATTCCAATTTACTAACCTCATTGGTGCATGAGTTGGCTCCATCTTCTTGTCCATAAGCTATCCTATTCTCATTGCTAGAGCTTGTAGGATTATCAGGATAGCTATAAGTAGGGTGTCCAAGTTCTCCACATTGGTAACATTTCATTGTGGCAAAGTAGGAGTTGCTTCTTCTTGCACTTCTTCCTCTACTTGTTCCACCATGAGACCCTCTTCCTCTACTGAGAGTACCTATTTGACTGGTCTCTACAACTTTTTCTAGGAGTATACTCTCTCCTTGTATTATTGAGTCACCTCCTCTACCACTAGAACCTCCTCTATGACCCCCTCTAGATTCTCTACCTCTACCTCTATTTTTAGAGTTTGGTTCTTGCTTCCTTCTCTACTTTTCTTCTATATTTTGTGCCATATTTTGACACCCAAGAATTTTGGTAGGAGTGAATAAATGCATCTCCTCTGCTATACTCAATTTTAACCCACTCAAGTACATTGCCACCATGATACTCTCCTCTTCCTTCACTTTGGATCTCAAGCTCAACTTGTGAAACTCTTCTCTATAGGTGGCCACACCCATCTCTTTATGTTTGAGGTTCAATCTTCTTCTATGTTGATGGATTTCAAAGTGTGTAGGCAAGTATTCTTCTCTTACCTTGTTCACCATGGCTTTCCAATTAGCAATTGGATTCTTTCCCTCTTTCTCCCTTTCTTCCTTGAGATAGTTCCACCAAGTTAGAGCTTGGCCTCTCAACCTTGATTTGGCCACTTTGACCTTTTGTGCTTTAGAGATCTCTTCACATTCAAAGTGATTCTCCATACCCTCAATCCATTGCATGACTAGTTCTATGTCCATTCTGCCAGTGAGTAATGAGACACCTTCAAGTTCTTCGGTAGTGATGACCTTTATTGCTTTCAAGAACTGCTCATCTTGAGTTGGAGGCTCAAGTATAGGTATATCATCATATATAGTCTTCTATTTCTCTTTAGCATCCTTCTTCTCCATTCTATCATTGACTTTGTCTGCTTTGGCTTTGACATCATCCAATAGTTGCTCCAACTGAAACAACCTTTCCTATAGGAGACTATTAGCTTCCTCATGGTCTTCTACCTTCTTTGCTAGCTCTGAATTAGTCACCATCTTCTTCTTCTTAGATGACCCTACTCATTCTTCTAGAGGTTGAAACATTCACACTCTCCAACTATCCACTTCCCAAGTCTTGTTAGCTCTTATATCAATCTGATGGGGAGATCGGGGTAGACTATCATAGTCTTTGCCCTTGATCCCTTTCTTGGATCTCTAATGTGTTCTCTCCACACCCTATGGTCTTTAGGATCCATTTTTTCAATTAAATCCCCTAACCCAACATAATCGAACCACCAATATCCAACACTCCTCTTCCTAAGCTCTTTTTCACACCATTTGGCTTCAATCCCTTACATAGGCTTATAAGGGCTTCTTGGCTTCCATTCCTTCTCAGACTCTAGCAAGGATGGAGATGGTTCTTAAGATATTTTTACAACCTCCTAAGTGACTCCAATGGATTTTTTAACTTGGATTGTTACCTGATCTCATCATTCCTTACCAAAACAGGGCTACGAGGAAAGAGCCCCAATTAGGCCTCCTCTCTAGGTTTATAGGACTTTAATCTGAAACCTTCACCAAACCATGACTAGTCTTCCATAGTGATTCCCATTCATTTCCCTAACCCTTAAGGATTTTAAAGGTTTAAGAACCCCAAGCTTATGTATAGTGCCCTAACAAAAAATGAGGGTTCCTAGGTCTTTTTTAGCTTAATAGAGTCACAAAGCTAGTTTGTTTGTGTGAAAAAATTAATCAAATTGTTGGAAGCCTCTCCTTCTCACCAAATTAATCTTCTCTAACCATTCTTTAACTCCTCCAAATGGTTTCTTCTAAAATCAACTCCCTTTCCTTCTAGAGCCTCCACAACATTGACTTTACCTAGCTAAGCACAGCCCAGGCTCACCTAGGGCTTGGTATTAAAAATGGCTACATGGATATTATAGGGCCCTACTTAAAATGACATTACGTATGGGTAATTTACTTCCATATCCCATGGTTTCATGGATATTCCACGGTGGGGATAGGAACTACAAACCCATATATACAAACTAGTCAAAACTGGCTAGAGAGTAACTACAAATTATTTAAAAAACTCTACAAAAACTTGTAGATACAACTAATCTATGAATTTTAAATCAAATAATACACAACAAGAAAGATCCAAAACATAATTTTCAATCATATTCAACCATTATCCTTCATTCTCCATTCATTATATGCAAACTGGCACATAAAAATAGTCACTATCTGAAAATTCCTTTTCAAAGTCGTACAAACTGATCTCCAACCCTTAGATTATGGTTTTTCAATCATATATGGTCTACACCTTGGGTTATGAGCTTACTTAGAAATCTTAGCCACTTGGTTAGGTTTCTAACCCATAATAGGAAAAGTTGCTAATCAACTTTGATAAGTTGCTATGCAACTTTTTGAGCCACTTTTGTTGCTTAAGCAATTTTTGCTCTTTTCAAATCCTTAGACTACACTTAGGCCTAAAACAAAGTGCACATGTGCTAAATCCCTAAATACCCTTATTTTTAGACTTTTATCCAACCTAAGGCTAGGTGACATCAGGATGACATCATCCACTGAGTCCCTAGACAACTACAAAAGATGGACAAGACTAAGACATTAGCATCCTAACTAGACCCTACACACACACTCAGCTTGTGAATATTATTATACTTACAAGGCTTCATTTAGAAGCTCATCACAACAAATTTTGAAATGGTTGGATCCCTTAGAAGTGTGCTCCTACACCATACTCCCCCTCAGAAAAGATTTAAGGCACTTTGGGGTTGATAAGGGCTAGGTCTATACCCAGCTTCTTGAACTGACTCTCCTCTACCCATATGGCTTCAAACTTAGGTTGGCCTACCCATTTCACTAGGTGTTCCATGTACACTTAATGTCTTATGGATTTATTCATTCTTGATTCCAAGATCTACTTTTCTATAGGCTTCTTCCTTTGAGGCATGGCATTCTTGTCTAGGTCCTGCAGTACCTTTTCTTGATCTTCACTTTGCTTTTCTTTTTCTCCTTTGAAAAAGACTAGGTCAGCCACATTAAATACTGGTGATATTGCTAAGTCTAATGGAAGATCCACTTTATAGTCATTTTCACCATATTGGGCCAGAATTTTACAAGGCCCTACTCTCTAAATTTATAACTTAGTAGGCATACCTTTTTGCATTCTAGATTTTCTCAAATGGACCATCACATAGTAACCTACTTTGAACTGAACTTCTTTTCTTCTCTCATCTACTTTAGCCTTTAGCTTTTGAGTAGACTCTAGGATGGCTCTCTTAACCTGTTCTTGCACCTCCTTGATGATTTTATTGAAGTCCTTGACTTGGCCACTCTTCATCTCCATGGAACCAAGGTCTCTTAGTTCACACACCCCTCTAGGATGTCTTCCATACACAACTTCAAAAGGACTCCTACCTATATTCCTATTCACACTATCATTATAGGCATATTCTTCTTGTGGAATAACTAGATCCTAAGTCTTCCCATACTCCTTGGTTAGGCACCTCAAAAAATTTCCTAATACCTTGTTTATAACTTCAGTTTGACCATTAGTTTGTGGATGGTAAGCTGAGCTAAATGATAGATTGGTTCCAAGCCTTTTCCATAGGGTTTTCAAAAAATGACCCATGAACTTTCTATCTCTATTAAACAAAATGCTCAATGGAAGTCCATGAATCCTTACAATCTCCTTGAAGAAGAGATGTGCTATATGACTAGCATCATGAGTAGTTCTACATCGAATGAAATGACTCATCTTAGAGAACCTATCTACTACCACATATATATTGGCATTAAGCAGAATTGCCACTAGTGACAACACTTATTTGCATTCTGGATATAAACCGAGCAGACAGTGCAAACCGAGCAGACAGTGCAAACCGAGCAGACAGTGCAAACCGAGCAGACGGTACAAACTGAGCAGACAGTGCAAACCGAGCAGACAGTGCAAACCGAGCAGACAGTGCAAACCGAGCAGACAGTGCAAACCGAGCAGACAGTGCAAACCGAGCAGACAGTGCAAACCGAGCAGACAGTGCAAACCGAGCAGACAGTGTAAACCGAGCAGACAGTGGAAACCGAGCAAGTTAGTACAAACCGATCAGGACAATGTAAACCGAGTAACATCTTGTCTACCGAGTCACCAATACTTACCGAGTTCAATACCTACCGAGTGATCAGTATGAACCATGCCTTCACTTCTACCGAGTGCATGACGATGCCGAGTAATGCAGTGGACGCCGAGTATCAGAAAGTCACCGAGTCAGTTTGAAGGAACCGAGTAACCATATTTGGGCTGACTTAGTAGCACTTATGTTTATTTGTCAAGCCGACTGTGTAATTGTAATTGTAATTAATTGTTTGAGACTTGTATATAAATAATGTTGTAAAAATAAAAGGATGAAAAAGAAATATATCAAGGAGAATATATGTGAAAGAAAAAGAAAGGCAGAGATAAGCGAATTGCAGAAGGCTTCAGAAGTATAAGGTACAGCAAAAGACAAATTCATCACAGAAGGTGATCAGTACATCAGAGAATCTCAATCAGCAATCCAGTTGCAAAGCAGAGATCTACTGTTTCATTCTAACAGGTGAATCAGTACTAAATCCTTTAACCGGGTAGACTTAACAGTCTTTGTATAAATCTCTTTACCGAGTGCATACTTCACTGTATGTTTGTAAATCCTTTAACAGGGTGGATTTAGCAATCCTTATTGCTCCTAACAGGGCAGACCATCAGAAGTGATCAAATTGTAAGCCTTAACCGGCCAACTTTATTCTGCAGTATTAAAGATTTGTGGGTTTCATCCCCACACCAGTTTTACTTTCTTTTGGAAGGTTTCTGGGTAACCAAATCTATGTGTCATTTTTGTGAATGCTTTCAAGTTTCATGCTTTCTGTATGCAAAGGTTAAAAAGTAAAATACATGTTAAAATTAGAAGAAAATTTGACGTTACTGATTCACCCCTCCCCTCTCAGTAACTTGGTTAATTCCTGAATATTTCCAACAATTGGTATCAGAGCTGCATTGGTTCTCAAGACAAAGCTTAACTAGCTTGAGCAAAGATCCAGGACAATGGAGGTATTCAAACTGAACAAGGTGATTGAAAATGAAAAGCTAGATCTGGAAATGGCCATAGCTAAACTCAAAGAAGCAAAAGAACATCTTTCCCAATCCCTAAGGAGAAGGAAGGAACTTGCAAATCAGATGAATGATCAGAATTACATTGAAGAAAAGATTGAAGATCTTCTCCCCTCAAATAACTCAGATGAAGCAAACAACGCTATCAAAGAACTCCTAGAAAAGAATGGGTCTCTGCAGGAAGAAGTGAGAAAATTGAAAAGAGAACAAGAACTACACTCTACAAGATTCTGTGAGATCTTGGAACAAAGAAACAAGTTGAAAGATGAATTAGATGGAAGAAACATTGAAGTCCAAAACAAAACCCTTCAGCTAGAAAATCTAATTGATCAGATCTCTCATACAAATGAAGAAATTCTAAATCTAAGTTCAGAAATAGAAAACACAAGAGAAGAACTAAGATCTGAAAAGGAAACCAATCTAAGATTGATGAATGACCTAAACGCTGAAAAACAAATCAATGAAGGAATGCTGAAAAGTCAAGAAGACTTGAATCAGCTGTATGAACGAAATCTTCATAGGCAAAAAGGAAAAGCAGGACTTGGATACAAAGAAGAAGGTGAATCCTCTAAACAAGGTACTCAAAGAAATCAAAAACCTACTTGTAATCATTGTGGTAAAATAGGACATACTTCAAATAGATGTTGGAACAATGAAAAAGTAGAATTCAATGGAAAATGTTATAGCTGCAATCAACCTGGTCATAAAGAAAATGAATGCAGGGAAAAACCTAGATTCAGAGGTAATTGTCACAAGTGCAACAAACAAGGTCACAAGGCATCCGAGTGCAGATCCAAAACATTTAATCCAGCAGAACAAATTGTGAAAGCAATGTTTGGATGGGACTACAACACCTGGTGTAGATGTCACTACTGTGGAGAATATGGACACATTGGCATGAATTGCACAAAACATCATCTAAGGAAAAGAGATACTACCATAAGATGTTTCAAATGCACTAAACTCGGTCACATAGCCAGAAACTGCATGAATGCTAGTGAAATTGAAGAAGGAAAGAAGAATGAAGCAACTAAGGTCAGGAAACAGATAAGACAAAAATGGATTCCTAAAGCTACCGAGCAATCCAGTCCAAGTAATGGAATGGATGGCTCTACTGACTCAAACTAAATTTCCAAGGAAGCACTGGAACTGTACTCTCATAAATCAATCTCAAGCAGTTCCAGAACCGAAATTAAAAGAAAAGTCTAAATCAGCATGCAAGATGCGGTGAGATCACAGGGAGGTCGGTATAGTCTTCACCGAGCAAGGTCGGTATAGTCTTCACCGAGCAAGGTCGGTACCTGTCTTTACCGAGCGAGGTCGGAGCATTATGAATTCTCGAAGTTCACCGAGCTGCGAAGTCTTTTTCGAGCAATTAATTCTTAGTGGGTGACAGTCTGTCAGAATTCCTACCCTAATTTGAAATGAGCATTAATGACAGGATTGTAAACAAAAGGCAAGTAATTGAACTCATTCTTCACCACAAATCTTTAGCACTTTGAGAGCAGAAAACTTCAAGGGCAACCCGGCGATTTAATACTTTTGCGAAAAGAATTTTCTGTGAGTTACCATGGCATCATCCAGCACTTCAGCAAAGAAAGGATCTGATATGTTAGTCCAAGGGGAGTGGAAAGCACCAGATTTTAAGATCGTGCCCGCTATTGCAGCAGCCCTAGATCCGAACGGAGCTCAATCTCAGATTCCTCCTAAGGTACTGCTTATCAACGATATCCATAATCATTTTAACTGTTCAATTCAAGAAATGGGAAACCTAGAACTAGACATTGTGCGTGAGGAACTATGTGTGGATGGTATTTTGAAGCCCGAGCACAAACATCTGGAAAATAAGGGTTTAGTTCACATTGTACATCTTCCTCGAAACTTTTGAGATAAATGGGTTAGGTACATTCTCAGCCGAGTACACGATGGCAAGATTTGGCTTGAGCAATCTATTGAGATCACAAAGAAAATGATTCAACAAGTCACTGGTCTTCCCATGTTGAACAAAGCTAAAACTACCAAAACCCTAGGTCGGACAGAACTAGAGAAGAAAACCCTAGCCGAGTGGGATGGTAGAGGCATGAAGGTTAGCAGCATTACTGACGCCGAACTAAAGTTTGGTACACATATCATTGCCCATAAGATTTACAGTTCTAGTCGATAGAACAGTGTGTCCTGTGAAGCTGTTGACCTAGCATACAAAGTGGTCAAAAACAACTTGACATTTGACCTAGCAGACTTATTGTTGAAACAGTTCAACAAGAACATGGAAAGCATCAAAACTTCCAAAAACAATCCATGTAAGTTTGGATCCTTGTTAGTCTGTTTATTCTTCTATGTTCAGAAATTCTTCCCTTCTAAAGGAAAAGTTGTATGGAGAAAAGATGTGCCAGTACTCTATGAAATAAATGAATACATCGCAGAAATGGGTGAAAACTTTGAAAGCATCATGGATAATTATTTTGAGTCTTTCAAAGAGAAAATGAATGACAGATTCCGGATTCCACAGAAGTTGGTGGAAGATTACAAAGATGACATCTGTTTTATGGTAGATTGTGATAATGTGTATATTCAAGCAGTTAAACCAAGAACTGTATATGTAAAACCTCTTCCTTATGAGGTAAATATTGATGAAACCATGAATATCATTGAAGCTCTTCTAAATCAGCCTGTCAATCCCAAAGCTCCATATTTTGGAACATATGACGAAGCTAAGGTGAGAATTGAACTAAGCATAAAGCTTCCACAGGCGGTAAACAAAGGAAAGAAGAGGATAGCTAAAATGCAAATGATAACCGAGGACAAAGAAGAAATAGATGAAAAAGAAGGAGAAAAGGATGAGAAAATAGAGGAACCAGAACCTGCAAAGAAGAAAGGAAAATTTTTCATCACTAAGGCATCTGTGCCTCCCACTGCTGTGTTTACAAGGAGAAATACAAGAGGCAAGGTAGACAAGGCAGAAAAGGCAGATAAAGAAATAGTATTCAAAAGGCCTCCTCTAACCCTTCAAGAAAAGCTCAAACTTTTTAGAGATGGATCAGGATCTGGAGTAAGTAACATAAAATCCTTGAAATATGAAACCAGATCGGAAGCAGAACAGAAGGAAATAGAAGATGCTGTTGTTGAGAAGATGGGACAGTGGAAATACTCTCCTGAAGAAATTACCCCACAGATTCCAGCAGTCCTATTGAATCCAATAAAAATGAGATTGAGCAATGCAAGGCAAACTGTGATAGACATATTTGATCAAAACCTGAGACAGTTGATGCCGAGCTTGAATAATGATGAAGTAAAGAAGGCACTAAAAGAAAATGAAAATAAGATGACATTGAAGTTCAATACTTGTTTGATTTTGATCAACAATATTGAATCGGTTGTCAAGGCTGCAAAAGCCACATGGAAGAACATATACCACCTTCACCAACCGAGCATTGAAACTGTAATAATAAAGGATATTGAAGATGACAGCGATGAACAAGAAGAAGATACCGAGGTAGATGATACTATAAGGATAGCAGCAGAAGTCATTGCATCCCTTCCTACCTCTCCAGTGAAAATCTCTACATCCAGCCCAGAGACACCTTCAAGCATGGTTGTGACAACTTCCACATTTGTCCAATCATCCCTAGCAACATCAGAGGCAACTACCATTTCTTCTACCGAGCTGCAGTCTCCTGTACCAGTAAGTTTCCCAGCTTTTGAATCTTCAAGTGTAAATATTTTAAGTTCTCCAGTAGAAAGTATACCAGTGTCAATAGCCAGCCCTACTTTATCTACTGTCACTACTACAAAAGCATTAAGTACAGATAAGCCTAAGGCTCTACCGAGTATAAAATTTTTGGGTAAAAATATAGTTGAGGATATAGACCTAGATGAAGAGATAGAGATTCCTACATTAGATTTTGCAAATCTCTCAGCAGACCAGATGCAGAATATAGGTGAGATCCTCCAAAGGAAAGCAAAACAAAAGAAGCTTAAAGAGGAGAGAGACAAGGAGTATCAAATCATCAAGGATGCTAAGGACATTTTGTCTGATGCATTAGGCATTAAAGTAGACTCCTCCCAGCATGTTTTGTTACAATTAGCAGAAGCAGTTGAGAAATACAATGAGGACTCATCCGGGACAGAAAAGTTAGTTGAAAGAGCCGAGAAGAGATTCAACAATAAAGTGCTTGAGCACATTGCTCAGCACATAGCTATTAACCAAGTGGAATTGTCTTCAGTTTTTTCTAACATAGAGTCTATATATTCGAATGCTACCTCTCTTTTGGCCAGACTATGCAATTTTGCTGAGTTCACAAAGGATGTTAAAGATAAAATGAATAAAATGGATGAGGATATGAAGATTAGCATACAGAAGCTGCAACTTGAACCAAGTTCAAGCTCTGCTCATCACATGAAAATTTCACACCTATCTAATATGCGGTCTGATCTACTGAAAGAAGACTCAAGGATCCGGTCCACACTGCTAGATATCCAACACATGATCCTTCCCATCATGAATACAATGTATAAGCACATTGAACATTCCAGAACATTGATTCATGACAATCAGTTCTCTATAGTAGATCACATGATTGAACTCTCTGCAGAAGTCCAAATTGCTATACAAACATGTAAGATCCTGCAAGAAAGTTGGGACAGAACCCTGGCACTAATAATGAAGGTACATTCTGATTTCTTATCAAATTTTGGATTCTCTCTGTAAATAACTTGTATATGCACCTTTGGCATTATCATCAAAAAGCGGGAGATATGTATAGAAGGAGAGATATGTATACTGTATAGATTTGTATAAGGAACAGTTAGCACATTGAAAGGGGGAGACAATGTATAAAGCCCTATAACAAAGACAAAATTTTGAAAAATCAAAATAAAACTCAGTATGATTCGGTGTATATAAATTTTGGCCAATAAGTGTTTTTGTCACTAATGCCAAAGGGGGAGATTGTTGGCATTAAGCAGAATTGCCACTAGTGACAACACTTATTTGCATTCTAGATATAAACCGAGCAGACAGTGCAAACTGAGCAGACAGTGCAAACTGAGCAGACAGTGCAAACCGAGCAGACAGTGCAAACCGAGCAGACAGTATAAATCGAGCAGATAGTGCAAACCGAGCAGACAGTGCAAACCGAGCAGACAGTGCAAACCGAGCAGACAGTGCAAACCGAGCAGACAGTGTAAACCGAGAAGACAGTGGAAACCGAGCAAGTTAGTACAAACCGATCAGGACAATGTAAACCGAGTAACATCTTGTCTACCGAGTCACCAATACTTACCGAGTTCAATACCTACCGAGTGATCAGTATGAACTGTGCCTTCACTTCTACCGAGTGCATGACGATGCCGAGTAATGCAGTGGACGCCGAGTATCAGAAAGTCACCGAGTCAGTTTGAAGGAACCGAGTAACCATATTTGGGCCGACTTAGTAGCACTTATGTTTATTTGTCAAGCCGACTGTGTAATTGTAATTGTAATTAATTGTTTGAGACTTGTATATAAACAATGTTGTAAAAATAAAAGGATGAAAAAGAAATATATCAAGGAGAATATATGTGAAAGAAAAAGAAAGGCAGAGATAAGCGAATTGCAGAAGGCTTCAGAAGTATAAGGTACAGCAAAAGAAAAATTCATCACAGAAGGTGATCAGTACATCAGAGAATCTCAATCAGCAATCCAGTTGCAAAGCAGAGATCTACTGTTTCATTCTAACAGGTGAATCAGTACTAAATCCTTTAACCGGGTAGACTTAACAGTCTTTGTATAAATCTCTTTACCGAGTGCATACTTCACTGTATGTTTGTAAATCCTTTAACAGGGTGGATTTAGCAATCCTTATTGCTCCTAACAGGGCAGATCATCAGAAGTGATCAAATTGTAAGCCTTAACCGGCCAACTTTATTCTGCAGTATTAAAGCTTTGTGGGTTTCATCCCCACCCCAGTTTTACTTTCTTTTGGAAGGTTTCTGGGTAACCAAATCTATGTGTCATTTTTGTGAATGCTTTCAAGTTTCATGCTTTCTGTATGCAAAGGTTAAAAAGTAAAATACATGTTAAAATTAGAAGAAAATTTGACGTTACTGATTCACCCCTCCCCTCTCAGTAACTTGGTTAATTCCTGAATATTTCCAACAATATATTCTATTGATACTTGTTTTTTTTAGGGAGTCCAAGCTCAAAGTCCATACTCACTCACTCCCAAGGCCTATTTGGAACCGATAAGGGTTGATAGTGTCTTCCATTGCTTGAGCCTCCTCTAGCTCTTTGTCATACACCACATTGTTCCACATACCTCCTTACATCCCTTGGAAACCTAGGCAAATAATAATACCTTTGTACTAGCTCCATGGTTTTTTTAATGCCAAAATGCTCACTTAGGCTCTTATTATGCTTCTTCTAGATCATATTTTCTCTCATGGATCCTCTAGGCACACATAGTTGATTACCTTTAAACAAGAGGCCATTTTTAAAAGTGTAGTCTGCATACTCACCATGAAAATGATTCTCAAACTCATTTCATACATTATAGGTTGTGGATAATTTTCATCCTCTTCATAGAGATTCTTGAAACCTTCTATCCCTATGCTATGCAATTGTACTTCTTGGACAATCAATAGCTTTCTGCTTAAAGTAGCTGCCACCTTCTTGAGCCACCCTTTCTTGTGCTTGATTGTAAAAGTAAAGGATTGGAGGTACTCCATCCATTTCAAGTTTCTATTGCTAAGCTTCTCTTGATTTTTTATCTAACTCAAGGCTTGGTTATCTGTGAACACCACAAATTCTTTTGGGAGAAGCTAATGCCTCCACTTCTTGATGGACTACACTAATCCATACAACTCTAGGTCATAGGCTGAATACCTTTTCTTTGCTTCATTTTGTTTCTCACTAAAAAATTCCATAAGCCTTCCCTCTTGACTCACTACACCCCCTACTGCAATGCCACTTGCATCACACTCTAGTGTAAATAGCTTGTCAAAAGTAGGTAAGAGTAGGATAGGTTTGGTAGCTACCTCTTGCTTCAATGTTTGGAATGCTTTGTTAGCTTCCTCAGTCCACTTGAACTTAGTCTTAAGCCCTCCTTTGATGGTGTCACGTACTAGTGCACATATGCCACTAAAGTTTCTCACAAATTTCCTATAGAATTATTCCAAACCATGAAAACTTCTAACTTTAGTCCATGTTTTAGGGGTAGGCCAATTCAAGATTGCCTCCACCTTGCTTGGGTCCATCTTCAAGGTACACTTGGAAAACAAAAATCCCAAGTAGACTAGCTCCTACTGCAAAAACTCACATTTCTCTAGGTTCATAGCCATTTTCTCCTCATTCAACCTCTTTAGGACTAACCTTAAATGTTCAACATTTTCTTCTTTGGTTTTTCTATAGATGAGTATATCATCTAAATACACCACCACAAATCTTCTTGTCAAGTCCTTCAAGACCTCATTCATCAACCTCATGAAGGTGCTTGGGGCATTGGTAAGCCCAAATGGCATGACAAGCCATTCATACAACCCATCTTTGGTCTTAAAGGTGGTCTTCCACTCATCACCCTCCTTAATCCTTATTTGATGATAACCACTTGTAAGATCCAACTTTGAAAAATACATAGCACCCCCTAAACAGTCCATCAAGTCTTCTATTCTATTAATTGGGAATCTATACCTGATTCTAATCCTCTTGATGGCCCTTGAATTAGTTCAAAGTCTCCACTTTCCTCCCTTCTTTGATGCCAACACCACTAGGACTACACATGGACTAATGCTCTTCTTGATCTATGCATGATCTAATAACTCTTTCACTTGCCTAGCCACTTCTTTATTTTGATCATGGGTAAGCTTGTTTGCTTCTTTGTTAGGCAAAGATGCACTAGGTACAAAATCTATTTGATGGCTTATAGCCCTACTTGGAGGAAGTGTAGAAGGTGCTCCATCACTTATAATGTCTTTATATTCCTCCAAAATTTGCTTCACCTCCTTAGGTGTCTCTGGGTACAACTTGTGCTCTTCTTGTTTTGGCTTCACAACAATGGAACATCCCACTATTTCATCATCATGTATTGAGTGTAATAATTTCTTCCCACTACTAAGAAACACACTAGGTGTCCTTGACTCTCCTTCATCATTCTCTATCAAATATTGAATTTTAAATTCTTTGCCATCCTTTTTGAAAGAAATGGAGTTCTCCTCTCCATCATAGATCACATCCTATAAAACTATCAGGGTCTTCCTAAGAGAAGATGCCAGGAATACATGGGTAGGACATCACAAAGGATATTTTCCTTATACCCTCCAATGGAAAACTCCACCCAAATTTTTTCATTGACTAGTACACTCTTCTCTTGGTCTAGCCAAGTTACCTTGTATGGGTTTGTATGGGGAATCTTTGTGAGTTTCAACTTCTTTGTTGCTTCATCTGATATGATGTTTTCAGTTGATCTGGAATCAACTATTACCTTGCAAACCTTGCCTAATATCTTGTATCTAACTCTAAACAAAGCTCTTCTCTGCTTGGGTTCTCCTTGAGTAGGTTGTCTAATGAGTACTCTTCTAAACATTAAATTCTCCCCCATCTCTGATTCCAATTTACTAACCTCATTGGTGCATGATTTGGCTCCATCCTCTTGGTCATAATATATCCTCTTCTCATTGCTAGAGCTTATAGGTTTATCAGGACACCTATAAGTAGGGTGTCCAAGTTGTCCACATTGGTAGCATTTCATTATAGAAAAGTAGGAGCTTCTTCTTCCTGCACTTCTTCCTCTACTTGTTCCACCATGAGACCCTCTTCATCTACTAAAAGTACCTATTTCACTGGTCTCTACAACTTTTTCTAGGAGTCTACTCTCTCCTTGGCTTCTTGAGTCACCTCCTCTAGCACTAGAACCTGTACTTTGACCCCCCCTAGAGTCTCTACCTCTACCTCTATTTTTAGATTTTGGTTCTTGCTTCCTTCTCTACTTTTCTTCTATCTTTTATGCCATATGTTGACACTCAAGAACTATTGTAGGAGTGAATAAATTCATCTCCTCTACTATACTCCTTTTTAACCCACTCAAGTACCTTTCCACCTTGATACTCTCCTCTTCCTTCACTTTGGATCTCAGGCTCAACTTGTGAAACTCTTCTATATAGGTGTTCACATCCATCTCTTTCTGTTTGAGGTTCAATCTTTTTCTATGCTGCTAGATTTCAAAGTCTATAGGTAGGTATGCTTCTCTTACTTTTTTCACCATGGCTTTCCAATTACCAATTGGATTCTTTCCCTCTTTCTCCCTTTATTCCTAGAGATAGTTCCACTAAGTTAGATCTTGGCCTCTCAACCTTGATTTGGCCACTTTAACCTTTTGTGCTTCAGAGATCTCTTCACATTAGAAGCGATTCTCCATACCCTCAATCCATTCCATGACTAGTTATGTGTCCATTCTGCCAATAAGTAATGGGACACCTTCAAGTGCTTTTCCAAAGATGGCCTTTATTGCTTTCAAGAACTGCTCATGTTGAGTTAGATCATTAGGTATAGGTACATCATCATCTATAGTCTTCTATTTCTCTTTACCATCCTACTCCTCCATTCTATCATTGACTTTGTCTATTTTGGCTTGGACATCATCCAATAGTTGCTTCGACTGAAACAACCTTTCCTACAAGAGTCTATTATCTTTCTCCTGGTCTTCTACCCTCTTTGCTAGATCTTTATTAGTCACCATCTTTTTCTTCTGAGATTACCCTATTGATTCTTCTAGAAGTATAAACATTCACACTCTCCAACTATCCACTTCCCAAGTCTTGTTAGGTCTGATACCAATCTGATTGGGAGTTTGGGGTAGACTAGCCTAGTCTATGCCCTTGATCCCTTTCTTGGATCTCTAGTGTGTTCTCTCCACACCCTGTGGTCTCTAGGATTTCTTTTGTCAATTGAATCCCCTGACCCAACCCAATCTAACCACCAATACTCAACACTCCTCTTCCTAAGCTCTTTTTCATACCATTTGGCTTCAATCCCTTACATAGCCTTATAAGGGCTTCTTGGCTTCCATTCCTTCTTAGAATCTAGCAAGGATGGAGATGCTTCTTAAGGTTTTTTTACAACCTCCTAAGTGACTCCAAGGGCTTGGTTAACTTGCCTTGTTACTCTATCTCATCATTCCTTACCAAAACAGGCCTACAAGGAAAAAGCCCTAATTAGGCCTTGTAACTCTCCACCAAGAAACCCAAGAGGACAAGACATAAACCTCTATAAAATGCAAGTAGTAAATTTTTATTTTTAATTTTAACTAGAATAATATTCATCATTATACTTCATATTTCTAAAAGAAGAAATAATTTTCTACTACTTGAATGTAATATTTATACAACTTAAGTCCTCACGGGTCCCCTCACGTCACTACTAAAGAAACATCATATAAACCATTTACATGCATAAGATATTCAAAGAATCATGACCTTAAAATATCTACGTTCATTTTAATGCATCAAGTTAAATGTCCCTAACTTATTTCTTTTATTAAACATAAGTTAATCATCCATCATCATTATTCCTTTTATCAACTCATTCCATAAATTCATATTGATTTCATCTACATCTAATATCCTTTATATCACTTTTCTCTAATAATTTAGGTAAGAGATTAATATTCATTAAGGTAGGCATCATCCTAGGTACTTCATTAACATGAACCAAGTATTAACATTAAAATCAAATTACTATTTTATTGCATTGTTTCATCACCATTTATTGTTAATAATTCCAATCACTAATCTATCATTTCTCAATAATTTCCTTGGATTCTTTCATCAAGAGAGAATACATTATTGTTGTGATACATCATTATATATAACTATATTTAAGATTATTTCCTTTACATGTGGACAACATAAGAGGATAGGAGAAATAACATAAACACTTTCTTTTAATGCTAGTAACATGTCCAATATTCCACATTCTTTTCCCTTTCTTTTACCTAGAACTACCCATTCCCTTATGCATTGCTTTGAATTGAGATTACATCAATACTACAAGACTCCTTTGAGGAGATTAAAATTTACATGAATACAAATACATAAGTACATCTCAACATATTAAAATATCTAATAAAAAATCTTCAATTGCAGATCTGGAAAGGAATATGTGCTAGGATCATCCAAAGAATCACAATCAATACCTCGATATAAATATTAACCACCCAACCATGTGGAACCAATAGGCCCACTCCCCTGAGCTAGGAGATAGAACCAAAGGCCCATACAAGAGGTAACAACTAGGAAATTCCTAAGGTGGTGATAAAATTTCCCCAAAGTCACAACACAAAAGAAAAGACAAGAAGACCACAAGGACTACCAGAGGCATGATCAAATTTGGTAGAGACTCTAAGCTACAAGCTAGGTGAGTGTCATCGCATAGCCCTCACCCCTTGGGTTGTCCTGGTACTACCCACTCTTGGCCCCAGCCCCCAAGTAGGCACATGCAGAACCAAATGCCTCTCGTACAGACAAGGTCATTCAGTCATACCTATGCATAGGTACCTTCTCCCACTCCCATCCTTAGTCTTTACTAGCACTAAAGACATGGGCAAGGCACAATTAATCTTGATTAGTGTGTAATTTCCCATTCCAATAATCTCCCATTCCCAATTCATTTATTTAGGTTATCACTTCATTAAATAACTCATAGTAGGTTATCCTGGTACTAGCCACTTAGGGCCCCGGCCCCTCACTATGAGCCACTCACCTAGTGTACTTAGGTTCCCTAACATGAATATAAAAATCATAAGAACATAATAGATTCATCATCAAGAATTCATATCAATTCCATAACAACATTTGATTGAGTTTAGGAAAACATATGTTGTCCCTAATCCACTTGACAACCCTAAACCCAATATGGCATTCAAAATGTTCCAAACATATAAGAAAACATCCAAGTGATATTATAAACATATTCAAAGTATAAATAGATGCAATTAACCAAAAACAAATTCTAATAGCCTCTGGTAACCATACCAAACCTTAAAACTTAATGATATTCTTAAAGTGAATTATTTCAAGCAAGGATTAAATGCAAAGAATAGTCATCATAGAAGACTCATCCATAGCTTCCACAAAACAAATAATAAAGGAAATCTCTTAGGGTTCAAACCTGCCTTCACTAAAACGGTTGTAATTGTCACAAAACATAATTAAAATTCACCAAACCAATTGGAAATGAAATATAAGACTTAGGAAAATCTCTGATATCAAATTCATACTTTTATATGGTCATATCATCCTATAGCATACGAATACATTTGATAGAAAATTCGGAATCAAGAATGGACAGGCATAGTCTGCCAAAATGTCAAAAATAAAGCATTAATTCGACCCTAAAAATAAAATCAGAGAGATACCCATTTGAGATCTTTGAATTCTACTTCCATAAAATCAATTTAGTAAAACCCTAGATGAAATTTAAATTATTATAATAACAGATCTCCAAAAATGGGTTGCTAAAAACCCTATGAAAACACATGCCAATTCTTACAAACAAAAACTCAAAACTTTAAAATAACCATAGAAATGAAAAGTACAGATATAATAAATAATGATAATATATAAATAGATCCATAATCTATCAGAGACATAAAGTAACTAAAATGTTCAATCCATACCTCATGTCCTACGAAGGTTGAATCGAAGAAGGAAGGAAACAAAAGAGAAGACAAATCCAAACTTGAGATGCATCCTTCAAACCCAATCCACTTTCAAAAATCTCCATGAAAGAAAGAAATAATTCCATAGCAAAGAATCCCTCTCTCAACTACTGAAATTCTCACAAAAATGTCTCTCTCCCAAAATCAAAGATAACCAAAAATTCTTAAAGACATATGCTTACAAACTCTCCTTCACATCTCCAAGTTTTCTCTCCAAAATCTCCATGAAAAGTAAGGCCGTCCTCTCCTCAATGCTTCAGCCCCAAAATCCCCTCTCTTCAAATGAGAAAGTAGTGCATATAAATATATTTCCAAAGGTTGAGAGGAAAAGTAACCAACTCCCAACTAACTCTTAACTAAAGGGTATTATAAAATAACTTAATATCATACAACTATATTACTCAAATATACAATAAAAGATTATTTGTATTCATTCATAAACTAATGTAATATTATCTTAACATATATGCATATGCCATCATTAATTACATCAATATCTATATATATAACCTATCCTCATTATTAATAATTAACAATTGAGAATAATATACCTCGCATTATTTAATATTTAATTATTAATAATAGTATACTTTACATTAATCCCAAAATATACACCATCAACAATATCTACAATAATTAACATATAATCACATATAAATTATATATATATAAATACATATATGTGTGCACCCATATATATATTTCTATATATATATATATATATTTATATTTATATAGATACATGCCAAATACCAAACACTATAATCTATAAGATTATGAAGTAATAGATCACAATATTATTACCTATTTATAATTACTATAGGATATAATCACTGAGGTAGAATAAAATCACATGCCTCAAAATAAATCTAATCATCCAAAGAGGCCATACAAATCATCTATGAAACATATTGAGAAAACCATAAGATCAAACAAGGTCAACCAAAGTCAACAAGGAAAGTCAAGCCAAACTCCTGAAACACAACATAGAAAGATTAACTAAGAATCATACCAAGAAGGAGAAATAAATAAAATAAGTAAACAAATCATACAACCAAATGAATTCAAGTGGCCACAAGGCACTAACTACAACCATGCCCAACCGGGTGCGTTGGATATGGGTTTTTGACCCAAATGTTGACTGACAAAGAAGGAACCCTAATATTCCCAAATTGGAATAATGACAAAGGAAGACTCATGTAGGGGCCTTAGTACTATCTCCATAACAACAACCATTGAGGATTTGAGGGCATGCTCAGACCTCTGAAGCCAGGTGAAGTCGATGCCCGGTACCTGCAAGCCTGCATCACAAAGAAGAAATACATATGCACGGATATACATATAAAAGAAAACATTGCAGATAGATGACCGGGATCGATACATCATGTGGACCTTAGCAATGTGAGTAACTACGACTTCATCCTGAATCATGAAAACACATCATGTATATATATACACTCAAAGCATGTAGCATCATCATAACGAAGGTTAGAATCTCAAGCATTGTGTTAGTCTCTTATCAATATGAATAATAAATCAACATAATCAAATCATCAAGTGAGATACAAGATTCATCCAAAGTAACTTTAATAGAAGAAAATATAGATAATCACTTATATATATCTATCAAGTACATATCATATAACATCCTAACTATGTTCATAAAGGTCATGAAGGTACTCAATACATACAAAAATGATACCTTTAGACAGTATGTCTTATATTAGAATCCTTGAGTACTAGCTTATGAAATTATTATAAACAAACTATAGAAATAGATCAAACAAGTATCATGTACAACTTAAGCTGTAAGAAAACATCGAAAGATCTTAATTCTTTCAGAAACACAAAAATTATATTAGGGTTAGAGGGGTATTACATCTTCCCCCACTAAGATTCGACTTACTCCTGGAAGTCGAGAAGGTGAACTATATATCACACATTAGCTAACAGAATTGTAATATTACTATTCTAGAACCTCATTTAATGATTGCACACATACTTCTCCTATCAAGAGTTTTGGTAAATTCTATCTTATTACAACTTTAGTGTAGATTAACTCAGTTCAATTAGTAATGACTTTTAAAAAGAATTAACTATGTGATTCTATCACTTTATGCAGTAAGTTTGTTAACAAGATACTTGAAATTACATAAAAATTATTGTTATCAAGTCGAAACTCTAAGGTATTCATGTTTACTCACTAATATCAATATATTATGAAATTGCATGTTTTACCAACTGAGATTATCACTTCCTTTCACAATATCAAAGTTCCTATCTATGGTAACTAGTATAACAAGAAAGAAAGAATTTATGATATATTTTCCCTTTTGAGACATAATCTAACCCTACATAATACAACCTATGAGACCTTATTACAAATAAGGTCCAAAATTCATGTTCCTTACAAGCTATGAATACCAAACATAGAGAGGTATGTAACATTTATATTTGTTATGATCATGAAGGGAATACATCAAATAATTTTTATTTACTTTTGTAATCATGAAAATAAAACAATCTAGATACTTGAAACTTACCATTTTCATTAACACATAGTTTTATAAGAAATATTCCTTTCCACCAAAGCTTTAAGTAGAATTCCAATGACATAAGACACACAAATTTTATAATATACATATTCTAAGTCATCTTTCACAGTAGTTGTAGTGTTTGATTTCCAAAAACACATTCACACCTTATAGGAGATCTAAACAATTTATAATTTATTGCACTATTATTCATTAAGTTGGGATCCCTTCTTAAAGCTTACTATTTATCTATGCACTTTTCCCTAATTTGCATGTCAGGCAGTTTCCATATGGCATTTTCTTAAGAGTTATTTAAAATTCTTTATTGCATAATGATCATAGATCCATCAAGAGAGAAATAAGTATATGTGTCCTACTACTATCTTCATAACCACAACATCTAAATTAATAACATTAAATACTATACATCACTTTAATTTCTACCCTTTACCTATTTGAAACATTACCCTCATACACTTTAAAATTTTGAGATAACATCAGTTCTAAGTAGAAATTAAGGTACATTTCTATAACATTTATTTACAACAACAACTCCTTATTCATAGTTGTTCAATCACTTAATGTTGTTAATTTCTTACTACTATGGTGTTGATCACAATGTATACAAAACATGAATTTGTTTCCAAAATACCCATCTAGGATCCTAACTATTCACTAGGCATTTTGCAAGACATATATTTAATAAAAACAACTTCCATCATTAGTACAAATAATCCATCATCGCACATACTCTTCCCTAGAATTTCTTGATTATGTTATCTTAAATCCTTTTTGTGCAATTTAATAAGATATGCAAAAAGGATATAACTTCTTACCAAGATAGGGATAAAAATTCCTCTTCCTAAATGAAAATGTGAATTATAGCCTATGATAAAATCTTGGGGACATAGGTCCTTCACCCAAGGGTTTCCTAATTGAGTATTTACAAATTTTCCTGATATATTATTGCCTTGTCTAAACAATTTTAGTCATGCAAAACTTATTTCTTAAGAGGGAAGAGAGAGAGAGAGAGAGAGAGAGAGAGAGAGAGAGAGAGAAATGCATATGACAGTAGATTATTTGTTCCTTATTTATTTTTTATTTTTTTTCACTTCTTTACTAGGTATATATTATTAGCCATGTAATTTAATTATTTCCCTTTTAATCCTATCAAGTACTACCACAATCATTTCTTTCTTTTAAGGATCCAAAAAAAATCTATTTCTAAGATACCTTGAGTAGGATAAAATTCAACTAGGTATTTGTAAGAAGATAGAGTGCACAACATTATATTATAGGTAGGATCAGGGGGTAATATTATCTACGACCATAATTAAGATTTAAAACATTTAGTATCCTTTAACTTTTGACCTTTCTAGAGATACCAGTACCTTTCAAGAAAACAAACACAAGTCTCAAGAATTCTTCGTCATTCCATTATTATTATAGGAAACATCCACTTAACACATCATTGATCTCATTATGCAAAACATAAGTAATTGTTAGAATATAACTCAATCATAGAGGAATAGGTGTGCCCTTGTAAGACAATACAACATAAGAACACAAAATGTAGCCTTCATTTCCTAAGATTCAAATTTTACCATAACAACAAAATCCAAAAAGAGACAAAGTTAAGATACTCAAGGTTATGCATAGGTGAGCTATGAGTCCCAGAGTTCCCAGTGTAGAAACCTAGGGCTCTGATACCAGATGTAACACCCCGCTAGGCAACCCAAGAGGACAAGACATAAACCTCTATAAAATGCAAGTAGTAAATTTCCTTTTTCAATTTTAACTAGAATAATATTCATCATTACACTTCATATTTCTAAAAGAAGAAATAATTTTCTACTACTTGAATGTAATATTTATACAACTTAAGTCCTCACGGGTCCCCTCACGTCACTACTAAAGCAACATCATATAAACCATTTACATGCATAAGATATTCATAGAATCATGAGCTTAAAAGATCTATGTTCATTTTAATGCATCAAGTTAAATGTCCCTAACTTATTTCTTTTATTAAACATAATTTAATCATCCATCATCATTATTCCTTTTATCAACTCATTCCATAAATTCATATTGATTTCATCTACATCTACTATCCTTTATATCACTTTTCTCTAATAATTTAGGTAAGAGATTAATATTCATTAAGGTAGGCATCATCCTAGGTACTTCATTAACATGAACCAAGTATTAACATTAAAATCAAATTACTATTTTATTGCATTGTTTCATCACAATTTATTGTTAATAATTCCAATCACTAATCTATCATTTCTCAATAATTTTCTTGGATTCTTTCATCAAGAGAGAATACATTATTGTTGTGATACATCATTATATATAACTATATTTAAGATTATTTTCTTTACATGTGAACAACATAAGAGGATAGGAGAAATAACATAAACACTTTCTTTTAATGCTAGTAACATGTCCAATATTCCACATTCTTTTCCCTTTCTTTTACCTAGAACTACCCATTCCCTTATGCATTGTTTTGAATTGAGATTACATCAATACTACAAGACTCCTTTGAGGAGATTAAAAATTACATGAATACAAATACATAAGTACATCTCAACATATTAAAATATCCAATAAAAAATCTTCAATTGCAGATCTGGAAAGGAATATGTGCTAGGATCATCCAAAGAATCACAATCAATACCTCGATATAAATATTAACCACCCAACCATGTGGAACCAATAGGCCCACTCCCCTGAGCTAGGAGATAGAACCAAAGGCCCATACAAGAGGTAACAACTAGGAAATTCCTAAGGTGGTGATAAAATTTCCTCAAAGCCACAACACAAAAGAAAAGACAAGAAGACCACAAGGACTACCAGAGGCATGATCAAATTTGGTAGAGACTCTAAGCTACAAGCTAGGTGAGTGTCATCGCATAGCCCTCACCCCTTGGGTTGTCCTGGTACTACCCACTCTTGGCCCCGGCCCCCAAGTAGGCACATGCGGAACAGAATGCCTCTCGTATAGACAAGGTCATTCAGTCATACCTATGCATAGGTACCTTCTCCTACTCCCATCCTTAGTCTTTACTAGCACTAAAGACATGGGTGAGGCACAATTAATCTTGATTAGTGTGTAATTTCCCATTCCAATAATTTTTCATTCCCAATTCATTTATTTAGGTTATCACTTGATTAAATAACTCATAGTAGGTTATCCTGGTACTAGCCACTTAGGGCCCCGACCCCTCACTATGAGCCACTCACCTAGTGTACTTAGGTTCCCTAACATACATATAAAAATCATAAGAACATAATAGATTCATCATCAAGAATTCATATCAATTCCATAACAACATTTGATTGAGTTTAGGAAAACATATGTTGTCCCTAATCCACTTGACAACCCTAAACCCAATATGGCATTCAGAATGTTCCAAATATATAAGAAAACATCCAAGTGATATTATAAACATATTCAGAGTATAAATAGATGCAATTAACCAAAAAAAAATTCTAATAGCCTCTGGTAACCATACCAAACCTTAAAACTTAATGATGTTCTTAAAGTGAATTATTTCAAGCAAGGATTAAATGCAAAGAATAGTCATCATAGAAGAGTCATCCATATCTTCCACAAAATAAATAATAAAGGAAATCTCTTTGGTGTATATTTAGATAACATAATTATGGACTCTCAATTTGATTTTTAGGAAGATCCAATAGTGGGAAAGAAAGTTATGACTTCTGGTTTAAAACAGAAAATTTTGGTTAGGGTTCAGACCTGCCTTCACTAAAACGGTTGTAATTGTCACAAAACATAATTAAACTTCACCAAACTAATTAGAAATGAAATATAAGACTTAGGAGATTCTCTGATATCAAATTCATACTTTTATATGATCATATCATCCTGTAGCATACGAATACATTTGATAGAAAATTTGGAATCAAGAATGGACAGGCATAGTCTGCCAAAATGTCAAAAATAAAGCATTAATTCGACCCTAAAAATAAAATCAGAGAGATACCCATTTAAGATCTATGAATTTTACATCCATAAAATCAATTTAGTAAAACCCTAGATGAAATTTAAATTATTATAATAATAGATCTCCAAAAATGGGTTGCTAAAAACCTTAGGAAAACACATGCCAATTCTTACAAACAAAAACTCAAAACTTTAAAATAACCATAGAAATGAAAAGTACAGATATAATAAATAATGATAATATATAAATAGATCCATAATCTATCAGACACATAAAGTAACTAAAATATTCAATCCATACCTCATGTCCTACGAAGGTTGAATCAAAGAAGGAAGGAAACAAAAGAGAAGACAAATCCAAACTTGAGATGCATCCTTCAAACCCTATCCACTTTCAAAAATCTCCATGAAAGAAAGAAATAATTCCATAGAAAATAATCCCTCTCTCAACTACTGAAATTCTCACAAAAATGTCTCTCTCCCAAAAGCAAAGATAACCAAAAATTCTTAAAGACATATGCTTACAAACTCTCCTTCACATCTCCAAGTTTTCTCTCCAAAATTTCCATGAAAAGTAAGGCCATCCTCTCCTCAATGCTTCAGCCCCAAAATCCCCTCTCTTCAAATGAGAAAGTAGTGTATATAAATATATTTCCAAAGGTTGAGAGGAAAAGTAACCAACTCCCAACTAACTCTTAACTAAAGGGTATTATAAAATAACTTAATATCATACAACTATATTACTCAAATATACAATAAAAGATTATTTGTATTCATTCATAAACTAATGTAATATTATCTTAACATATATGCATATACCATCATTAATTACATCAATATCTATATATATAACCTACCCTCATTATTAATAATTAACAATTGAGAATAATATACCACCCATTATTTAATATTTAATTATTAATAATATTATACTTTACATTAATCCCAAAATATACACCATCAACAATATCTACAATAATTAACATATAATCACATATAAATTATATATATATAAATACATATATGTGTGCACCCATATATATATTTCTATATATATATTTATATTTATATAGATACATGCCAAATACCAAACACTATAATCTATAAGATTATGAAGTAATAGATCACAATATTATTACCTATTTATAATTACTATAGGATATAAGCACTAAGGTAGAATAAAATCACATGCCTCAAAATAAATCTAATCATCCAAAGAGGCCATACAAATCATCTATAAAATATATCGAGAAAACCATAAGATCAAACAAGGTCAACCAAAGTCAACAAGGAAAGTCAAGCCAAACTCCTGAAACACAACATAGAAAGATTAACTAAGAATCATACCAAGAAGGAGAAATAAATAAAATGAGTAAACAAATCATACAACCAAATGAATTCAAGTGGCCACAAGGCACTAACTACAACCATGCCCAACCCAAAAATATTTCTGTTTTATATTCAATAAGGGCTATTTTAGTGCAGAGCTGCTATTTATGGAAAGTTACTATTTTTGGTAATTTTCATATGTGCTCAGAATGATCTCATTTCTTTCTTGGAATTTTGGTCATATAAGTCTGCCAGTAAAGTTTCATTGCCAGATCAAGTGTATATTGGAAGATATTGAAGATTTTCGATATTGGCAGCAGGGTACAGAAACTTTGAACTCAGTTTTGAAGGCTTTAGAGGCCCCAGATGAGGTCGAAAATTTGGGTGACGGGAGCTTGCGTGGGTCAAGCCTGTAGAGCGCTTTGTGGCACTTCTGAAATGGGGTTATAATAGCCGATCGGGTCAACTGGTGATGACTTATGGTCTTCGGAAGTTGGGCCACCCGAAATGGCGGAAAATAATTTTTTTCAAAATTTCTATTCGGGTTTCAAAGGTTATCTTGAGCTGACTATGATGTAATAAAATGTAAAATAAAATAATTCTAAGTTTGGTCGGCCTTATTGGCTAAAATTCTGGAACCTTCCCAGGCGGTGGAAAATTGCCTATATAAGGAAGATTGTATTATTGTCTTAAGAGTTCAGAATAGTTCTGGGTAGTAGATCTGGGTATTGATTTGAGGCTTTGTCCTATAGAATATTGTAAGGAATGCCCATGTGGCTTTGCATATTGTAATTCTAAAAGTTTGTAATTTCACATTTGTGGAGATAATAAGAAGCCAATTTTCTGTTCTTGCATATTATTGTTGTTGTTTCTCTATTTTGTTATGTGTTTGTGGCATTAAGGGGAGCACCCTTCATCAGGTGGTATCAGAGCAGGAGTTCTTGAGTGTGTAAACAGATCGCCGACTGTGAGGCAGTTTGCACCAGGACCGTGGCTAGGGTTTCAGCGTGCATCACGAAAATGCCTCCACAAAGGGAACATGGTGGAAGAGCTGGTGTTGTAACACCTGAGGTTAGAGAGCTGTAGAGACAAGTGCGAGCATTACAAGAAGAGATTCATAGAGGAATGAATCTTAATGTCAGAGACGAAAGTGAGGATGAAGCCGAAGAAGAATATCAAGAAGGAGAAGCCGAAATTGTGAACCAGGAGGAAGAAAGACTTTTTCGGGCGATTTCCAAGATTGGGAAAAGACCTAAGATTGAGGTTCCTACATTTTCTGGAAATCTTAACCCAGAGGAATTGATCGACTGGATCAATGAATGTGAAGAATATTTTAAGTATGAAGATGTTAAGGATCCTGATAGGGTCAAATTTGCGAAAGCCAGACTGAAAGGTCATGCGAAGAGATGGTGGCAAGAGATTCAGTTGGAGCGAAATAGAAGGGGAAAGGAGAAAATCACGAGATGGGATCGGATGGTGGATAAATTAAAGCGACAGTTCATTCCTGTTGATTACGAGCTTGATCTACTAAAGAAAATGCAAAGTTTGAAGCAAGTAGGAAGATCTGTTCAGGAGTATACAGAGGAGTTCTATCAACTTCTCATCAGAACAGGCCATGCAGAAGCTGATAAGGAGAAAGTTGCCCGATACCTTAATGGGTTAAGGCCAAGCATTCAGGAGGAGCTGAATCTGGTTCGAATGAACAGTATTGAAGAGGCATACCAGTTTGACCTAAAAGTAGACGAAAAGCTGAACAAGAAGTTTGAGAGCAGACAAAATGGAAGAGGTCGCGGTGGACGATCTGGTGGACAGTCATATGGTGGCCGAAATGAAGATCCGAAAAAGAAAGATGAGGCCAGTAGCAGTCAGAATCAGTGAGGAAATAGTTCCAATCACTTCCAAGATCAGAATAATAGAGATCAGAGAGGAAGAGGAAGAGGACAAGGATCTGGAAGAGGAGGCTTCCGTGGAACATGTTTTCACTGTGGAGAAGAAGGTCATAGGGCATTTGAATTTCCTCAGCGCTAAGGCAAAACAGACAGAAGAAATGAAGGCCAGGCCAGAGTTGCACATGTAGATGAAGATGTCAGATCATCAAATTCTGAAGATGTTGAAAGAGGAGAAACGTTGATTAATAGAAGAGTCCTATTGAGTGGTGAGAATGAACCTGAGCAAAGGAGGAGCCTGTTTCGCACCAGGTGCAAGTGTGAAGGTAAATGTTGTGATGTGATCATTGATAGTGGAAGCACTGACAATTTGGTGTCAGAAGAGATGGTGACAAAGTTGAAGCTCAAGAGACAGAAACACCCACATCCATATTGGATTGCCTGGGTACAGGATGACCACAAGGTCATGGTCAATGAACAATGCCTGATAAAGTTCAAGATTGGCGGATACCAAGATGAGGTATTGTGTGATATCATATCTATGGATGCATGTCATATGTTGTTGGGTAGACCATGGCAGTTTGACAGATGTGTTGTACATGATGGTCGTGCGAATACCTATTCCCTGACAAAGGATGGAGTGCAGCATAAGATAAAACCATTGAAGGAGACTGAAGAAAAGGTATGTGGTAATGCAAGGATAACTTTTGTTGATGGAAGAAATTTCCTAGATGGTATGAGGCATGAGCATGTATGTTTTTCTTTAATTCCAAAAGCTGGTAAAGAGGAAGTAGAAGATGTTCCTGTAGAAGTTACAGATTTGTTGAATGAGTTTCAAGATATTATATCCGATAACGTGCCTAATGGATTACCACCAGTCAGGATGATCAGTCATCAAATGGACTTGATCCCAGGAGTGAGTTTACCGAATAAGGCAGCACACAGAATGACACCTACAGAAAGTGAGGAGTTGAACAGACAAGTACATGAACTGTTACAGAAAGGATTGATCTATGAGAGTCTGAGTCCCTGTGCTGTACCAGAGGTATTAGCACCAAAGAAGAATGGAGAATGGAGGATGTGTACAGATTCTAGGGCAATAAACAAGATCACAATCAAGTACAGGTTTCCATTGCCATGAATGGATGATATTATGGACTGTTTGAGTGGAGCTGTGTATTTTTCAAAGATAGATCTGAAAAGTAGATATCATCAGATTCGGATCAGAGAAGGAGATAAATGGAAGACTACCTTCAAGACAAAGGAAGGACTGTATGAGTGGTTAGTCATGCCTTTTGGGCTAACCAATGCACCGAGCACTTTCATGCGGCTCATGAACGAGGTTCTGAAAGAATTTCTGGGTAAGTTTGTCATTGTTTACCTAGATGATATTTTGATCTTTAGTAAGACATTGGAGGAGCATATGATGCATATTCGTATGGTATTTGAGAATCTGAGAGAAGAGAAATTGTTGATTAATTTGAAGAAGTGCAGTTTTGTGAAGAAAGAGTTAGTGTATTTGGGATTTGTAGTTTTAGCAGAAGGTCTAAAAATGGACCCAGAGAAGGTACAGGCTATCCTTGAATGGCCTATGCCAAGGAGTGCTATTGACATAAGATCTTTTCATGGTTTAGCTAGCTTTTACAGAAAGTTTATCAAAAAATTTTAGCGGTATTTGTGGACCCTTGACTGAAACAATGAGAGGGGATAGAAAAGAGTTTAAGTGGACTAATGGGGCAGAAAAGAGTTTTCAATTGTTGAAATGAAAAGTTACAGAACAACCTGTTTTAGCACTTCCAAATTTTAATAAGGTGTTTCAAATAGATTGTGATGCTAGTGGTACTGCAATAGGAGCTGTTATGAGCCAAGAAGGTAAACCTGTTGCTTATTTCAGCGAGAAGTTAAATGACGCCAAGAGGAAATATTCTATTTATGATCAGGAATTTTATACTATAGTTCAGGCATTAAAGAAGTGGAGACATTATCTGCTTCCTAAGGAGTTTGTTTTGTATACTGATCATCAAGCTTTGCAATATTTGAATAGTCAAGGAAAATTGAATCAAAGGCCTTTGAAATGGGTTGAGTTTTTGCAGAGTTATACATTTGTTTTGAAACACAGGAGTGGAAAGTCTAATAGGGTTGCAGATGCTCTTAGCAGAAGGCAACTATTGCTGACAGAAATGTAGATTGAAGTGGTTGGGTTCAAGGAACTCAAGAATTTGTATCCAGAGGATCCTGATTTTGGTTAAGCTTGGAAATCTTGTACAGAACCTGTTACTCTAGACAAGATGAAATGGTTGGATTTCATCATCTAGGATGATATGCTATTCAGAGGGAGTTAGTTGTGCATTCCACGAAGTTCTATGAGGGAGAATCTCATCAAGGAGAAGCATAGCGAAGGATTGGCTAGACATTTTGGTCGTGACAAAACCCTTGGTTTGGTTAGTGAGAATTATTATTGGCCACAGTTGTAGTAAGATGTGAAGAAGTTTGTACAGAGTTGCAGAGTATGTCAGATGGCAAAAGGAGTGAAGCAGAATATAGGGTTGTATCAGCCATTATCTGTACCAGAGAAGCCTTGGGAGGATATTAGCATGGACTTTGTTCTTGGTTTACCGAGGACACAGCGGGGACACGATTCAATTTTTGTGGTAGTTGATAGATTTTCAAAGATGGCACATTTCATTCCCTACAAGAAGACTAATGATGTTGTTCATGTAGCAGAATTATTTTTCAGAGAAGTAGTGAGACTTCATGGTTTGCCAAAGACCATAGTTTCAGATCGGGACACTAAGTTTGTTGGATATTTCTGGCATACATTGTGGAAGAAGTTGAAGATAGATTTGAAGTTCAGTTCATCACATCATCCACAGACTGATGGACAAACAGAGGTGGTGAATAGGAGTTTGGGAAATTTGCTGAGATGTTTGGTTGGAGATAAGCCAACAGGATGGGATTTGATTTTACCACAGGCGGAATTTGCATACAATAATTCTATCAACAGGAGCACTGGTAAATCACCATTCCAGATTGTATATGGAAGTAGTCCAAGAAATGCATCTGAATTGAGGAAGATAGATAAAAAAGAAATAAGTAGTGCTGAAGCTGAGGATTTTGCAGAACACTTGAAGAACATCCATGGGGAGGTGAGGAAGCATATTACCAAGATGAACGCATAGTATAAGGCTAAGGCAGATGAGAAAAGGAGGTATAAGGAATTTCAGGTTGGTGATGAAGTCATGGTTCATTTGCAGAAGGAGCGGTTTCCAGTTGGTACATATAACAAGCTGAAAATGAAGAAGTTTGGATCGTGTAGGATACTGAAGAAACATGATTCAGGAAATGCATATGAGGTAGAATTGCCTACTGAGCTAAATATTTCACCAATGTTTAACATTTCAGATCTAACAGAGTATCATGAAGGAGGTGTTGAAGATGAGATCACAACAACACAGTGGAGTATTCCAGCGACTAGTGCAGACACTAAGGAGATCGAAGATATACTGGATAGTCGTGTTGGTAGAAGTACAAAGAACAAGACATATGAAGAATATCTGGTCAAGTGGAAAGGATGACCTGTTGAAGATTCATCATGGCTGACAAAGGAGGAGGTTAGCCGTCTTGGATTTCCTCTGCACACCTGAGTCGTGACAGGGTCACTTCTCAAATTACCCCGGGTGTCTGATGCAGGAGCATCCTGGGTGTAAGAGCAATCTTGCATCACCCAAAAATATTTCTGTTCTATATTCAATAAGGGCTATTTTAGTGCAGAGCTGCTATTTATGGAAAGTTACTATTTTTGGTAATTTTCATATGTGCTCAAAATGATCTGATTTCTTTCTTGGAGGTTCATTTTGGTCATATAAGTCTGCCAGTAAAGTTTCATTGCCAGATCAAGTGTATATTGGATTATATTGAAGATTTTCGGTATTGGCAGTAGGGTACAGAAACTTTGAACTCAATTTTGAAGGCTTTAGAGGCCCCGGATGAGGTTGAAAATTTGGGTGACGAGCGCTTGTGTGGGTCAACCCTGTAGAGCACTTCATGGCATTTCCGAAATGGGGTTATAATAGCCAATCGGGTCAACTGGTGATGACTTATGGTCTTCGAAAGTTGGGCCACCCGAAATGGCGGAAAATAATTTTTTTCAAAATTTCTGTTTGGGTTTCAAAGGTTATCTTGAGCCGACTATGATGTAATAAAATGTAAAATAAAATAATTCTAAGTTTGGTCGGCCTTATTGGCTAAAATTCTGGAACCTTCCCAGGCGGTGGAAAATTGCCTATATAAGGAAGGCTGTATTATTGTCTTAAGAGTTCAGAATAGTTCTGGGTAGTAGATCTGGGTGTTGATTTGAGGCTTTGTCCTACAGAATATTGTAAGGAATGCCCATGTGGCTTTGCATATTGTAATTCTGAAAGTTTGTAATTCCACATTTGTGGAGATAATAAGAAGCCAATTTTCTGTTCTTGCATATTATTGTTGTTGTTTCTCTATTCTGTTATGTATTTGTGGCATTAAGGGGAGCACCCTTCATCAGTTGGATATGGGTTTTTGACCCAAAGGTTGACTGACAAAGAAGGAACCCTAATATTCCCAAATTGGAATAATGACAAAGGAAGACTCATGTAGGGGCCTTAGTACTATCTTCATAACAACAACCATCAAGGATTTGAGGGCATGCTCAGACCTCTGAAGCCAGGTGAAGTCGATGCCCAGTACCTACAAGCCTGCATCACAAAGAAGAAATACATATGCACGAATATACATATAAAAGAAAACATTGCAGACAGATGACCGGGATCGATACATCATGTGGACCTCAGCAATGTGAGTAACTACGACTTCGTCCTGAATCATGAAAACACATCATGTATATATATACACTCAAAGCATGTAGCATCATCATAACGAAGGTTAGAATCTCAAGCATTGTGTTAGTCTCTTATCAATACGAATAATAAATCAACATAATCAAATCATCAAGTGAGATATAAGATTCATCCAAAGTAACCTTAATAGAAGAAAATATAGATAATCACTTATATATATCTATCAAGTACATATCATATAACATCCTAACTATATTCATAAAGGTCTTCAAGGTACTCAATACATACAAAAATGATACCTTTCGACAGTATGTCCTGATATTAGAATCCTTGAGTACTAGCTTATGAAATTATTATAAACAAACTATAGGAATAGATCAAACAAGTATCATGTACAACTTAAGCTGTAAGAAAACATCGAAAGATCTTAATTCTTTTAGAAACACAAAACTTATATTAGGGTTAGAGGGGTACTACAGGCCTCCTCTCTGGGTTTATAGGAATTTCACCTACAACCCTCAACAAACCATGCCTAGTCTTCCACGTAGACTCCCATTCATTTCCCTAACCCTTGAGGATTTTCAAGGTTTCAGGACCCCAATTGTCTGTACAGTGCCCTAACTAGAAATTAGGGTTCCTAAGTCTTTTTTAGCTTGACAGAGTCACAGAGATAGTTTGTTTGGGTGAACACCTTAATGAGATTGGTGGAAGCCTCTCCTTCTCACAAATGAATCTTCTCTAACCCTTCTTGAACTCTTCCAAAGGGTTTCTTTTGAAATCAACTCGCTTGCCTTCTAGAGCCTCCACAATGCTGACCTTACCTAGTCGAGCACAATCCAGGCTCACCTAGGGCTAGGTGTTATAAATGGCTACTTGCATAGTCGAGGGCCCTTCTTGAAATGACATTATTTTTAGGGACATTACTTCCATATCCCATGGTTTCATGGAGATAACACGGTGGGGATAGGAACTACAGACCCATATATACAAACTAGTCAAAATTGGCCAGAGAGTAACTACAAATTATTTACAAAACCCTACACAAACTTGTAGATACAACTAATATATGAATTGGAAATCAAATAATACACAACAAGGAATATCCACAACACATTTTTCAATAAGATTCAACCATTATCCTTCATTCTCCATTCATTATATGCAAACTAGCACACAAAAATAGTCACAGTTTGAAAATTCCTTCTCAAAGATGTACAAACTGATCTCCAACCCTTAGATTAGGGTTTTTCAATCATATATGGTCTACACCTCATGGTATGAGCTTATCTAGGGCTCTTTGCCACTTGGTTAGGGTTCTAACCCATAATAGGAAAAGTTTCTAGGCAACTTTGAAAAGTTGCTATGCAACGTTTTGAGAAACTTTTGTTGCTCGAGAAATTTTTGCTCTTTTCACATCCTTAGACCACACTTAGGCCTAAAATGAAGCACACATGTGCTAAATCCCTAAATACCCTTATTTTTAGACTTTTATCCAACCTAAGACCAGGTGACATTAGGATTACATCATCCACTGAGTCCCTGAACAACTACAAAATATGGACAAGACTAAGACCTTAGGATCCTAACTAGACCCTAAACACACACTGAGCTCATGGCTCTTATTATACTTACAAGGCTTCATTTAGAAGCTCATCACAACAAAATTTCAAATGGTGGGGCCCTTAGAAGGGTGCTCCTACACCAACATCCTAGGAGGAAATGAAGTAGGATCTTGATTCTCCATAAGATCATCACTAAGAAGGAGTGCATTAAGGAAATACATATCATTCTCTACTAATTCCACATCACTAGAAGGAATCCCAAATGAAGGTAAAGAATCTATAATTTCATCTTCTTTCACTAAAATATTTGCATAAGGGGAGTGTGTTTTAGAAAAAGAGTCATCATCATGTATGAATATGTCATCCATTAATAAATCATCCTCTTGTATCAAATATTCTTCATGAGGAGGGGATAAATCAATGACTTTATCCATGGGTTCATCCACAGTGGTTTCATGAGGAAGAGAGTAATCAACATCCAAATCCAAAGGTTCATCTCAAATAGGAGGATTGTCATCCCTATCAATAAAGCACATTGTAGGATCTCCATAAAACACTAAATCTTGATCCCTATAGGGGAAAGAAGGTAAATTATATTCTAAAGTAATCTCATTAGGAGAAGAATTAACATCAATC